>OMKZ01035843.1:10301-20940 GCA_900302535.1 Neoniphon sammara | reverse complement strand
TGTCTGTTAGTTTGGCCTCTCTTGATAAAATCCTAAGTTAAGCAGCGGCTTGTGCTTGTGGATACCGCTTATCGAGCAATCCAGAAAACAGCGCAGGCAATGAAAGTGGATAACCGTTATCAGTTTTCATTTGATCTTATTATTTCTGTACCTTTGGGAGTGAGATTTCTTTATAGAAAGTTTTTTTTTTTCTGTACGTTTCGATGAAAGCAAGGTGTGTTTCTCTTCTTAGTCAGTATCCAGAGAAGCCTCCGTGTCTAGAAAAACCTTCTGTCTGGTCTTTTAAGGATCACAATTCTTTATTCTGGATTAAATACTTGAATGTTGTATATGGGTGGATGATAATGTGCAACAACAAAGGGGCCTCTTAACCCGGTCCTCTGTAATGTTCAAATCCCCAGTTCGTCCTGAGCAGGATTTTGAGCGATTGGGCATAATTTCTGATCTTAACCTGTTTGTCAAAGCTCCAATTAGCATCGTGACTTAGATCAGGGTTTTTTGCGACTTAATTTACACGGGCAAAGAGTACCCAGTTTAATGTGGATAATGGGGTTTTGTGGGTCGAAGGGACTGGTTCTCAGTTTGTGTTGTGCACTGTGTTGTTAGGGAGAGTCCTGGCCCTGAAGAGAACCACCCGCAGAGCGGGTCACAACCCCATCACCTCTGCTGATCAAGAAACATACCAGTCTCAATATGAGTGACCATGGAGATGATTGCTACTTCTTCTACTATTCCACCTGCACCAAAGTATGCAAAGCTCACATTTTCACAAAAGATAACAGCATAGTGCAACCAGTTGTAGCATGAATGGTGAATAGATAGAAGATCATGGTTTAATAGTGATTTATTTCCTCTGTAGGGAGACAGCTGCCCCTTCAGACACTGTGCGGCTGCTATGGGCACTGAGGCTGTCTGCAGCCTCTGGCAGGAGGGACGCTGCTTCCGCTCCAACTGCAAATTTCGCCACATGGAAATCAAGGTGAGCAAAACGTGTTAGAGCTGTGTCAAACGCTCAGAAATAATATCTCCTTTAGGTTTTGCCTACTCAAGGGTGTGTCTGTCTTGAGTGGCCATTACAGAAGGATAGAACAGAGACTCCCTTAACACCTTCAGGAGTCTCACTCCTGCCTCTGGAGCTGTTGGGAGGTACATGGACTTAATGCACAGTCTGTGAAGTCAACCAGACAGTAAACCTGTCAGTACGGTTCATAGACAGATTTGGAAAAGTGTGGAAAACTAAAAAGTTAAGAGGAACACTGTCCCAACAGGGATAGCATTATATTTTCAATTTTAGTTAGATACTTTCCTCCAAAAATGTCATTAAAGCAACTACAAGGAGGTTTTAACTGGTTATGAAACAGTCTCAATTTAATACTGATGGTTCTAAGTGACGTACATAAGCAAAGGAGACCATCAGCAAGAAAAGTGGCTATTTATACGTAGCTTTCGAAACAATTTACGCAGACAAGAAGAGGCTATATGCTTACATTACATGTAGCCTTGTAGTATGAGGGATTACAGCGATGTTAACAGGGTGAGGGGAGGACATTTTTCTTCATGTGATAATGTACGGTAAGTAAAATTTGACTTGTCTGCTTCCAGACTCATTTAAAAAAAAAAAAGGACTAGAGAAATGAGAGAGCACCAGCTAGTGATGGGAAGTCTGGCTCTTTTCAAAGATTTAGCTCTTTGGCTCGGCTCCCTTTGAAGAGCCAGCTCTGACGGCTCCCAAATGGCTCTTCATTTAGTATCACTGGGAGCCCTCTATTTTAGCCTAATTTAGCAATTATGAATGGTTTTTGTGTTGGTAAGCAATTTTTTTATTCAGTGTTTTCATAAAAGCCTTATTTTTATCCTTTTTTTATTACAAAAAAATATACACCATTACTAGTGTTTAATTGGGCTCACAACCTACGGGTCGTACTTTGGTGCATTGTGGATTGGGCGGCAGTCAAAATGGCTGTCACTCCCCTGGATAAAGCGGCAGAAGACAAAATAAAATGAAACGAAACTATTGTTTGACATTTTAATCAAACCTTTAAAGTTAGTTACTGTTACAGTTACTGTCTTCAGAGCATCTGCCCCACTTCCTTCTTTCACATAATGGTATGATCCTAGTCTGTCCTCACATGTGATTGACCGCATGGTTTTTTGTTTTGTTTTTTTTTTTTTTGCCTGCATGGATTCTTAGCAGAGCAGGAGCGGCTGTCAGCTGAAGATTCGGCTCTCCCCGACGGGCATCAGCTCTTCTCGTTCAATACAAAGAATCGGCTCTTAGAGCCGGTTCGTTCGCGAATGACACATCACTAGCACCAGCGACCGGCGGTGGTCGAGTGAGCTAGAGATTGAATGAAATGACATTTACCATGTAATTTTCTGGAATTTAAGGTGTAACTTTCTTGTATGAATCCATACATATAAAATACTTCCCGGTTTCTACTGGCACATAAATGTATGTACAGTGGAGGAAGACGAGGAACAAGGGAGGAAAAATTTGTGATTTAGAATGTAACTTTCCAACATTTACCATTTAATTTTCTGAAACTTACAGTGTAACTTTCTTGTATGAGTCTGCACATATAAAATACTTACTATGTACTTAATACTTAATACTTAATACGTACTTAAATGTAGGTACAGTGGAAGATGAGGAGGAACGGGTGGGGGTCGGGGGGTTTAGAGTGTAACGTAAGTGTAAAGAAGGAGAGAACGGTGTAAACTTCATAATCCTGCCCGCCCCCCATTGTTACTCTGTACTTACAGCATAAGTACTTTGGGAGAACAGCACATATCTTGTTGATTCTGTGTAATTAAAGAATAAAAACAATTTTATAACTTGGTACATGCCTTATTATTGTGTACTTAATAATATACATATGTATATTACATTACTGCATTGTTATTTTTTCCTCCTTGAATGACGATACAAGCCTTCCATAGCTGTGCACTTGAGAGAGGTAAGTTTGATTTCTGCTGCAGCCTGCCCATTATGAGCTGCTGCAGTACTAGATGAACATGCCTGCTAGGAGCTAATTTTCAAAAGTTTAGACCCAATTCTCGACTTCTTCTTATTCAAATTCACAGAATGAAGTAGAGGACATAAGCATAAATCCCCCCACCCCGTTTTTCCTCCTTGTCTTCCCTGTACCTACATTTAAGTACCAGTAGGAACCGTTAAGTATTTCATATGTTCATACAAGAAAGTTACACCATAAGTTTCAGAAAATTGCATGGTAAATGTAGGAAAGTTACACTCTAAATCCTGAATTTTTCCTCCCTTGTTCCTCATCTTCTTCCACTGTATCTACATTTATGTACTAGTAGGAACTGTAAGTATTTTATATGTATGGATTCATACAAGAAAGTTACACCATAAGTTCCAGAAAATTACATGGTAAATAACGGGAAGTTACACTATAAAATGCAGGCTGTATTATAAAGTGTTAACATAAAATGTTATTTTCTGATTGTTTTACGGCGGTTGCGTTCTAAAACACAAATAAACACATCCACACCTCCACACAGCCCTGCAGGAAGGTGCCACATTGCTGGATTTGGTGGTGAATGCAGCCTTACATGTAACCTAGGTGTATGAACACTACCAGAATATAGTTTGCTAATTGTTTCACCATCACCATGTTCCACTTATTAATCTCACATAGCCACAGATACATTATACCTCATTGCTATGAATCCTGCAAACAGCTGTGTTAATAAAAGAAAAGCAGTACTAAAAATAAGTTCCGTCTTTCTTTCACTCACTTCCAAAACAAATGCACGCGCTAGCAAAGATCTTTACAACAGGAGGCGGTGGTTCTCATGGGAAATGCAAACACTGCCGCTTTTGTCCACAGGAGCAATAAAAATCAGCACAAACTGAAAGTTCCCTGTAGTTGCTTTAAATGGAGAAAAATATTTGCATTTTACTTAAGCCTTTAGATGTTTTTTTTTTTTAAATGGAGTTAGGCACTTAAGTTTTTGCAGCACATACTATGCATGCTGTTACATGCTGTCTGCCTCTTTACATCAAACAGAAAAACAGGAAGGAGACTCCTTGTTACTGGGAGAACAAGGTAGTCGGCTGCCTGAGACCCAACTGTGCCTTCTACCATGAGAAACCCCGTTTCATCAATGGCGTGTACTTCCCACCCACTAAAGGTGAGCTGGCTTTCTTAAATAGACAAATGCATGAGTGGCAAAATGTGGAGAAGTCAAGACAGTTTTCACATTCATCTGTGATATTTTATGTCATGTATAAGGTATAACAGGTATAACCAAGAACGGGGAGCATTCACAGGAGGAACCAGCTCCTCCTCTTCCTTTTTATTCCTCTGGTTCTTCAGCTCAGAAGCCTGTGAGAGAGAGACTTGGTTGGCCAGCTGAGTTTGTTGCTCCCACTCAGCCAGGTAAATAGAGTGAGATCTCCACTCTCTAATGATGGTCCATGATTTTGTCTTGAAAAATGGGAATATGTGATAATGATTGATTCTGATGTTGAGTGCTCATCCTTCCCAATAGCTGAGACCAACATGAGGTCAGACAAAGCTCTGGAGCAGATCCACATCAAAACTCTGGAGGAAATCAGACAGGAGAAGGCAGCAAAGGCTGGGTCTCAGAGACCGAAAGAAAGTGCTGCAGTTTTGGCTCCAGAAACCACCATCTCCAAAACTATCTCTACAAAAGCCTCCAAGGGCACCAAGAGAGCCGTGACCATCAAAGACACCCCTGTTGTCCAGGTCAAGCCCTTCTCTGAGATCATCCATGCCGAGAAGAAAAAGCAGGGGGAGCAGCAGAACCAGGAGAAGCTCCCCAGCCCTAAAAAGACCAAGCAGTACCCGGTTAATACCCAGAGCGAGCCAGACAAAGCCCTGCACAGCTGTGCGGCCCCAGCTGGGAACGAGGTGAGGGTGAAGACCCTGGAGGAGATCCGCAGGGAGAAGGCGGCAAGGATTCAGGCTCAGAAAGCCATGGAGGCAGAAAATGGGAAGAGCCCTGGCATTGAAGAGGCCAACATTAAGAAGCCCTGCCTATTGCACATCAATAATTCAGCCTCCATTGGTAAGTCGGCACTTCAACCGTTGAGGTGTTTTCTTTCCTGGTGTGTTGCCACAAGCTTGCAGAGATGCATGTCCGAAGTGGCCATGTTGGAAGTCATAGATATATTTATTGACCATGCATTGAGCTCTGTAACCCTGACAAAGGATACTAGCATTGAAACGTGTGTTTCAATAGTTGTTTGTTTTTGTTTATCTTGGAGGAAATGTAAAACAATAGCAGGCTTTTTTTTGTTGCAACCAGCTTATCTCACAGTGCAGTAGTGTATTTGTTGGTGCTGAGACTGAATGCAACTTTATTTTCTTTCATGATTACCTTATTGTGCCACTTGCTCAAGTGTCTAATATGACGAATTTGATGTTGACCCCAGCAGGCAGAGTCACGACACACAAGGTTCCAGAGAGGCCTGTTAAAGCTCCCACCACTGCTGTTGAGGTAGGACCTGAGAGACACTGATAACAGTGCATGTTGTGCCCAATATTCCATTGACTGTAACTGATTGTAAATCTCTTTTTAGATTGTTTCTGCTTCCAGTAACAGTGTCAAAGTCAAGACATTCGAGGAAATTGAGAATCGCCTTCACAAGCAGAAAATGGAGGAGCAGGCCTCCTGTACCAGCCAATCCAAAGGCTCCCCTGAGGCAGAACTTCCTCAGAAACAGGCAGCAGGCCCCGCCCTAAAGAGGAAGGCTCCTATTAGAGCCAACAAGCCCAAAAAGCTAGGTCTCACACCCGCAGACCCTTCCTCACCTTCCTCCACCACTCTGGCCTCTGACGTCACTGCCTCCTCCCAGAAGGCCCCTGTTCCCAAACTGATCTCCCCCAAACCCAGGGCTACTGCTGCCGTCACTGCTGTGACCTCGGCCTCTGTGAAGCGGAGCTCTCCTCCCCACCAGGCTGAGGCCGACTCCCTCTCTCAGAGCCCCAGCAGCTCCCAGGAGTCTCCAGCACCCTCACCAGCCAAGCAGGCCAGGGCAGAACCTCAGGGTCCCACTGCACAGGAACCCGCCGCTGGCAGAGCGAAGACCAGCAAGCAGAAGAAATCCCCAGGAAAGAATACAGACACTAAAGGTACTGGAACTTCGCCTACTCTGTTATGCAAGTCCACATGGAGCTTTTGATCGTTCATACATTAGTTTCAGCTGTTTAAACCAGCGATCCTGACAATTACTGAATTCTGGGAAAAACATTAAATTTGGAGAGAAGTATTCCAAACAGGGAAGATCAGGGAATTAATGAAGTCTTGGGGGAAATCAGGGAATATTGGGGAAATTTAGAAATGGGTGACTTAACAGGAATACAGTAAAACGTATTCCAACTTGCCTCATTCTCTCATTGCATTAGATCGTTTTCTGCACAACTGGGAGTGAAAATGACCAAAAAACATCAACAAATAGGAGGAACATGTGTAGCTCATGCAAACGCTCTAGAGTAATTAATGAAGATCACGACATGGGATTTTACATCTGGGCCACATTGAGAACTCTTGAAAACTGAGTGTCTGTCACCACACTGTTCATTTTATCTCATTACTGATTTGTTTCCTTTTCAGTGAGACCCAAACTGAAAGTGAAGCCCTCTGTGACGAAGCCTGCTGCTAAGGTGAAGCCAGGCAAAAAGAGGAAGGCAGCAGAGCCACCAGCCGTTACTGAACTCAAACCTCTGAACAGCGCCACCACTGGGCCAGAGGAGCGGCTGCAGGAGACAGCGTGCAAACAGAGGAAGGTAGGTTACACTGAGGCCATGTTTGTCTGTGTAAAAATAAAACAAACAATTAACAACACATGCCCACACACTTTCTGTCCATTTACATTGTTCTGTAGATGCGTTGATGTCAATAAGACCCTTCCTGTGGAATTCACACTTTTTCACATCTTGTGTATATTGCGTTAATATATATATATCTATATCATATATAGAAATTTTCACTTAATTTACACCAAATATATTTATACTCCATACTGTATATTTGCTATATTTTCATATCACACATTTGTTCAAACTAGATCACTGCTGTTGCAGTGATCTAGTTTATGTGATCATTGAAGCATCATTTACATCATTTCAGTGTTGGAACAGCAGATCGAAGAAAAAAGTACGACGTGGAATCTAAACAATCCACTGCAGTTCATCACCTTGACTGACTCTTATCTTGTCCTCAGATACTCTTGTCTTCCAGTGCAGAGGCTCGGCTGAGCCCTGCTGTTCCCAGCAGCACCGGCACCCTGCTGGGCTCCGGCTCCAGCCCGCTGACGGGAGAACTGAAGACTCCCGTTTTCCAGCAGAGTCCGGTCCAGACCAGGGAGGCCTGCACTGTCCCTCAGAGGTAAAGGAGGGGAGAGAAAAGGGCATGGCTGATCGATGTTTATATCACTCTGTATTTACGTCATGTAGGAAATACAGCGCACTCCTGCTAGAAAACACTGTTCACCTATAGCCGGGTGGTGGGCGGATGCGTCCACCTCTGCACCGCCCAAACGCCCCCAGCTCATTTTTAACCATCAGCTCATTCATGTTGTCCAAGCTCAAGTTCATTTAGATCCTTTAATCAGTGTTACAGTCTCTTGGTCATTCCCATGTCACCTGAATGCAGCATCACTGTCCCTTCCTGAAGCCTGGGTGAATATTAACCTGCCTCTCTCCTCATTTTAGCGTTTCCAGTTCCAGTGTGGCTGCCTCTAGCGTTGCTCCCGCCTCCAGTGTCGCCTCCAGCTCGAAACCGTACGACCTTGACGAGCTCTTGGACGAGTTCATCGGCTACTACAAGGAGGAACCTGGCGACGCTGAGAAATCATGGGAGGACGCGCTGCGAGAACTGATAGAGGCAATTAAAAGGGATTAAGATTAAGGGACCTTCGCCTTATGACCTTCGGACTATTGCCAGAATGTCACCTCCTGGCCATCATGAGGGTTTCAAAAGGACGTTTGATAAAATAAAACATTAAATTTTATGCTTTGTGTTCTTATTGTTTTCTTTACATTTTTAATCATCTTCTCTCGTGTAAGCAGTTTTTTGAGGCATGATATTCATTTCATATGACAAAACCAGGGTTCTTCTACATAACTTGTTTTTTGTTACTGCTGTTTGATGCTCTTCTTCCTTCTTTCCACGTCTTGATAAACACTTAAAAATGTCATGTAGAACATCCTCAGGTAACTTCTTGTCAGGAATTTGCGGAAGACTGAGTGAAGTGAGCCACTCATTGACTTTAAATCATGTTTCGCTGTTGCAGAGAGAAGTCAAATGTGTATACTGTGTATGCTGAACATGGAATCATGACAAAACAGGGCTAGCAAGCCTCATACTGTTGCACTTAATGGTAGCCTGCCCCCACCTGCTTGTATTTTCTCTTCCAAATGTGAGGGCCTCACTAGGCCTGACTGGTGGAAACTTGTGACAAACAATGTTGGTGTTTGCCTGCTTCCCTGATTATGAATAGGCTGTTTTTGTGATAACCCTTGAACAGAGTAGTAAAAGTCAGACCCTGAGAGTCAACAATATTCCAAAATGCATCAAAGATGTTAACATGTTAAAGATTGTTTTGTGTTATATCAGTCTCATGTGGTTTATTATTAATGTTCCCATTCAGATCTTATGGAGTGCATCTTCTGCCTATTTTTGTCATTTTTTTTATTTATGTTTCTACATTGGTCTGCAGCCATACACGGGTAAGTGTAAGTGCAAGTTGATGTTTATAGCATTACTCATTTTAATTAAGGATAAAGGCAAAATTAAAAGATGAACCTGTAACATCACTTCATATTTTTCATCAGCAAAAGTTAAGTAGCATGACTAAGTAGTGGCTAATAACTAGAGATGAGCGAGATGAGCTTCATATAAATTTATGATCACAAGAGTAAGGGAACTACAAAAGATCTTACTCCCAACTTTATAACTTTAAATTTAAACAATGATGATTATGTGTTTGTGGTTTTAATCATTCTCTGCATAAAGTTCAGTTATTAATACAGTAGTTTAAGGAAATAAATAGTTTAAGAATCAATCTAGCAGGTTTAGGGGCAATGGGGCAATATTATTAATGTATTTATTTATTCATTCATTCATGTATTTATGCTTCACAAGAACAATAAAAGTCAAAAGACAAATTCTCCATAGTCTGAGTTCCTCGGGCAGGCCACTCCAAAGCTGCGGATCTGACGGCTAAGCCCGGTCACCTTCGGTCTTTAACCTGGACAGGTGAAGTCAGAGGTTCCCGCCAGAGGATGTGAGGATGCGCAAATTTGTCTGGACAACGCTCAGAGGCGAAAAAATGTACTTAATTTGGACTGTTATATGGACCGGACTCGACTCAGATATATGGTAAGAATACGTGTTTTTAAGCTGCTGCCGTGTACAATGCTTGGTCAGTTAGTTATTTTGTCTCTCTTTCTGCATTAATGCTTTTAAGCGGTCCAATTTCAACTGCTTATACGGTGATTTGTCGGCCGGCAACTTCTCTAAGTTTGGTTGTTAATGGTTGATGACGGGTGTCACCGGCATAGGACGTACTTGTGCTTTGCTCTTTGATTATTGTCTGGTGTTGCATTAAGTCGTATGTCCATTTACTTGGATGCGCACAGGCCTCTCTCTCTCTCTCTCTCTCTCTCTCTCTCACTCACACACATACACCGCGGCTATGGTGTGGCTGGCTATCACCTCTGTGCACCTCTGTGGACACAGTGACCCAATGATGAAAAAAAAAAAAACTTTACTCACAAGCACAGATATTAACACATTTTACTCGGATTATACTCGTGCTGGTAAAAAATCTATTATCCATACCGGATACTTGGCTCTTGGCTCATCCCTAGTATGTGCAGAGCCTTCATCTGGGGTGCAGTGAATCTTATTCTACATTCATTCTAACCTTGGTGCAATATGCAAAATTGTAGTGGGTTGAGGACCCTTTAGACTCAACTGACAAAAAAATGTGGAATAAGCACATAATTTATCAGTGAGTCAGCGATGATGAGAACCATGTACACTCAACTATCAAATTACTTGCTTTTTCCATGTTTTTTGTTAGTTGAGTCCAAATGTTCTCACTTAACTCAGCCCTCAATAATTTTGCATAGTGCACCTTTAATACAGGCTGTGAAAGGGGTGATGTATCTGGGGCCAGGGCCTCTGATGCCCCTGCTTTGACTGTTTGCACTGGCAATGGTGACTAATGGCTGGAAATGCAACTAACCCGCATCGTCATCGTCATCATCCATCTCCCCGTTGAGCTCTGACGTTTTGAGGAGCCGAGCCTCCATCACCTCTATCTCCTGTAATTCCATCTGTTTCTTCATGGCATCAAACTTAGCCTGGGGTTCACAGATTCACAAAAATACAATGAGCAAAAGTGTTTCATGAAATTGCCATTTGAAATATGTAAAGCAAAGCTTGTGATATTTTAATATCAGTGGATGATAGCGTTACTGTGTGTGTGTGTGTGTGTGAGAGAGTGTGTGTGTGTTTGTGTGTGTGTTCTTGTTTGTTTGCCTGCAGATCCTTCATTTCCTTCTCCAGGCGTAGTCTCTCTGAAGTCTCAGTCTCCAGCAACTGGGATGCTGACTCACCAGTGTTTCTCTCATCAGCC
>OMKZ01035842.1:38450-63532 GCA_900302535.1 Neoniphon sammara | reverse complement strand
TGTGTGTGGCTCTCTCTCTCTCTCTCTCTCTCTCTCTCTCTCTCTCTTCAAATAATTGCGTTTTTGGAATTCTAAAAAAATCAACATGTAGAAGGTTCTTTCTGCAAGGACATTAAGTTTACAGTTCTGACAGAGCTGTATGAATTATGAATTAAACCGACTTTTATCCTTACAAAGTTGTTACACATCAGCGAAGATGATTGCAGGCTTGCAGTATGTAATTTACCAGCAGTCAAACATGTCATCATAATTTTTTGCAACTTTCTGGCAGTGATAGTGGTATGGTGGTTTCATTAATGTCTGAGGAATGTTTGAGCAAGTGATATACAAAATGCAGAACACACAATGAAAACTAATCACAGGGCTTTTGCATACTTACCATTGTATTATTGGTCAGCCTTCTTTTATTAGGCAGCTCACAATTATACACCTCATCCATTTTCTTAACACTACAACTATTTTATAAAGACACATATTGGTTTTGGTTTTGTACTCATATTACATATGTGATAAAGATGTTTTTGCTTGCAAATCTCACAAACTACTGGGCCTATCAGCCTATTTTTTTGCACACAGTTATGACTCTATGATAAAGAGCATCTTGTGCTTGCAGTGATTCAAAAGCTTTTGTTCTTGCTACTTCCGCTCCCCCACTCCATTCATTGTTTAGCTTGCTCCACCATCACTGCTCTCTGGGTCACTACACCGCTCCCTCACTTATTTTTTCACTTTGACAGAGCTAGGCTAAGGACTCCTGTAGATTTCAAGTCTTTATGCTAAGCTAACACAAAATGCTACCCATAGGAACTGAACCAGTGGACGTACAGAGGTGAAAACAGTATTGAACATCTTGTCTCAGTCTGGGTACGTTGGAAAAAGGCTATTCCTTTAACATGAATTACCATTTCTGACAGTTGTATGGGCTGTCAGTGAAATGCTTCATGCTGTAGCGTTGGGGACCAGTCCTGTTACTGATGCTACCGGTGAGTCTTGGCATTCTTACACTACTCTGAGCATGACGCTCTTGAGAGCATTGTAACCCAAATGGACTGCGAGCCCCAACTGCCAATGCAATCAATATGTTTATCTCTAACACAGCAGGCTTCACTATGTTGCTGTCACTCCTGCATTGCTTTATCTGCAGTGTAATTTTATGACTCATCTCAGTAAATTCAAGCTTTAATTTTGATCATTTATGGATTTAAGTAAAAGTAAAAACTGTAAATCTCTTGAAGCCACAAATTCTTCAACAACTTGTTTATTCAAAAGGCTGGGAAGTCAAGGCCAGAAATGTCTACAGTCTTTGTGCTTTAGCATGCACAGAGTGGCGAGAAGTGCTGTAGTGCTGTCTTAACAATGAGCACCCACTTGGGATAATCATATTTAGGTGACCACGTTTGAGTGAAGTCTTACAGCAGACAAAGACCAGAAAAGCATCGAATTTACCGAGATAGAAAATGCCTCTATTTCATAAAAGGCCCTATTTTAATTCCACAGTCACAGCGACCAATGCTAAGTGCTGCATCTTAGCGCACGGTCAGTGAGGGCATATCCGAACTCGCTATTTTCATTCATCTGAGCGCAGCCTTGCCCACGCATGCTAAGCTTTAAAGGGCTCAACATAGCGGAATATAAATAGAGGGGTGTGGAGATGAATTATCAGCTTCATGGAATTCATTATGTCAGGGGAATAAATGAATAAATCAAGTAGACATGCATTTCATTAGTGATTTTTCGTTTTCTTAAAGTAATGAATGTAACTAATGCAATAAAGAAAATGCAATCCATGGGTACAACTCAATTCAGCCTCTCACTGCTGTACTCTTTGCAGTGGTTCCTTTGTAATGGATTTTAGACCTGGTCCATGGGGCTTTTATCCCAATGATTTAATTTTTACAAAATACCAATTTGTTGTAGCGCTGCCTGCGATGGTTTTTGCACACCCACGAAAATAGAGCCCAAAGTGTTTCTCAAAACCACACAAGGCACAACTGCAATAAATTAATGAAAGCAAAAATTAAGTTTTATCTCACAGCCTTTGGATTTATTACGTAAACTATACTTGAACGGCTCTTCCTCTCATCTGACCGCAAGTAAGTTCAAATAGACAGATAGATAGATAGATAGATAGATAGATAGATAGATAGATAGATAGATACTTTATTCATCCTGAAGGAAATTTAGGAGTCAGTTTAGGAATCAATTTATGTTCAGTGGGAGAACGTAACACATTCATGATATCTTCACTCAAATTGCCATGAAATTTGGGGAGCACATTCATGCTACCCAGAGGATGAACCCTGTGAACTTTGGTGACCTCATGACATTTTCTCTAGCGCCACCCTCGGGCCAAACTGTACAAAACCCCATTCTGCCACTGCTTGCATTCCTCCAATCTGCACCAAGCCAGCGGAGCATCAGCAGCAGAAGAGCCACACTAGTTTCAGTGTTTTCCAAAACCTACTGGGAGTGAACATCAAAGTTTTTTGTTTTTTTTTTTTTCGGTGTGTGGGTCTCAAAAGAATCCATTAGAATCCACAATTAGCCAAAAGACTGCAGCAGAGAGCCAAGAGCACTACAGTATTTTCCCATGATCTATCTGCAACTTTGCAGGTCTTCTTTTTCTTACTCCTTTTTGTAGCATGAAAAATTGCAAACAACACAAAATAGGATTTTTCATTCTGGGTAATTTCATCCTTCAGTTCCTCATTGGCATAGTATGGCAATACATCATTAGCGTATTTAAATATGTAAGCTAATGCCTTTGATTAGGTTAAAAGAAAAAACGCTGACATTTCAATTCATGCAGGTACCGAAGTACAATGCTACTGTTCCAGTCAATATACAGTTGATTTTACTGTGACTTCATATCTGCATTTGCAACTGTTGGTCTGTGGGTGTTTTTGTCAGTTAGAAATCACAAGTATATCATACTACCTGGAAGAGAGAAGAACTTTCTGATATATGGAATGATACATTTTCTGATATTTTTTATCATAATAACCAAGTTACCCTCTTTATGTCCACAACTTGGTTTAGTCTTATTGTACTACATCTAAGGTATTACGCTTCTCCTGAAAAATAGTGTTACACATAGTAGACTTCGTAGTAGATCCATCTCCTCTCATGCACAGATCTGTTGCATCCAAAAACAGTTTCTAAAGCAGTAGCACAGAACTTTTACATATAAATAGATGTCTGTTACATTTAAGCTTTATGTTATGTAAATGAGCTCACTTAATGCTGATTAAGCAAATCACAGCGCAGTAAAGTTCTCAGCATTTTGTGGCAGAGCGAACTGTGTAAATCCAGTGTCTGTGGTGTCATTCCCATACTGGTGCACAGGAGGTGATGCAGTGTTTTATTGTATCTCAGTGCCAGAAGAGGGAGACAGAAATTACGCAGTGTGACCTTTAATGGGTTCTCTCGTAATCATTTTGCACATGAAGTGGAAAACATTAACATTAACATCCATAACGTTAACATGCATATGTGAGCTTTGAGATTTATTTACTCATTTATTTATGTATTTAAAATACACATTGTTATTGCATGTAAAGCATTTTACACATTTTGGTCTCTAGTGCTGAGTGAATAGAATAAAAATGTTTCTCAGTAGTTCTTCCAAAACTTTTTTTTTTTTTTTTTTTTTTTTTTTTTTTAGGTTGAAGTCTAGGTGGGGACGATTCAGCACTCTCTGGGGCTTTTCAGCGCACCCCTCAGTCACAGTTTCAGAACACAGCGAACCCACCAACACATATCCGGTATACGCTGTCAGTATGAAACAGAGAGATTCATTGAACTTGAGGACATTGTCTTCAGAGAGCAGCACAAATCATACATGTCATATCATTTCTGAGTCACCAGTCTGATTCCAAACAAACTCAACAAAGAGGAAGATCTCAGTGGCAGAACTATTCATAAACAATAACAACTACCTTCCACTTCTGTCACTCTGCCAGGTTTGTGTCCATCCTCCTAGAACGCAGCTATGTTTCTCGTCTCATTAACAGCTGTTTAGCAGAGGGCTATGGGGCCAGACAAAAACAGCTGCAGTGTGCGACTGTGGATGGAAGAAAACCCCATCTCCTTGGGATCCCTCGGGACCTGCCATTTAATGAAACAGTGTCAGGGTCCAGTGAATGCAGCTGCCAGACGAGAGCTTCTCAGAAAAGCAGCCTGAGAAACACAAAACTGTCACTCACTTATTACTACTTATTACACTCTGGAAGCAGAACTTTTTGGAGCTAATTTTGGTAGCAATGGAAATAAAATGAGCTAGATCAACAGTTGTAATGGGCAAAATGACAAGTGGAAAATTCATGGACAAGTATTTTTTAGCAGATGGAGTGAAAATGGATAGAAATACATAAGCAGCTACAATCTATTCATAAATTTTGATGTGTGCTGCATTGCTCTAGACTGTCATCACAGTCTTTGAAGACCACAATGAAGATGCAGTGACATTAAAATGAGTCTTATGGGCACCCAATAAGTTATATATAGGGAGGCAACTGCTTTCTTGTTTTCAGTATATTGCATTGCTAAAAAGCCGTCTTACTTGAATAGGAAGCCAACAAATGCTTTGCACATGGGGTATTTCAATAGAACTATATGTTTTTGTTTCTGACTGGATGGAGTTGCAAAATTTTCCACTTATCTAGCATGCTGACATAAAATAAAGGTAGTAAGACATTCATAGGAAAATATTACCACCGCAAGTGATACCAAGTGCTCTCAAGAAACTTCAAATTTGCTGCAGGGGGAAAGTGCAATAACAAATTTTGAATACTTTTATATTAAGCTATTGGAACCAACTGGTTGCGAGTACAGAATTCAGTGTGGCTAGAGAGCATTTCTGAGATACTGAGAATCAAACTTTTGGTGTCACAACTGGCAAAATTAAAGGGAAATCTACCTTAGAAATGCACCGACCATACTTTGAATGTAAAATATCAAGATCGAATGACAGTAAGAAATTAGATTGTTTTAAGAGGGCCCAAACAGAAGGGAGTCCAAAACAACAGTGGAAGACAGTAAAAAAGTGAAAGAACAGTGAAGCTAAACATATAACAGCCAAGATCAGCACATAAACACAGATGAACACTGGAACCTTTTTTTTAATTGTACACACTGGCTGTGTTCACCATCTGCTTATTCAACTCCTGGCTTTACAGATGCTGGCTGCCTCGGCTTCAGGCCAGATGCCATTTCAAGACAGACAGCTCATCAAGATGAATGAGTGAGGTTACCACATCACTGTGACCATCTGAGAGGGAAGAAGCTGAAAAGTGGCATATTGTTTTTTTTTTTGTTTGTTTGTTTTGTTTTTTTTATTGCTTGAAATATAAAGGCTTTCAGTTGGCAGCATGCAGAGTGATGCACATTATGTCTGACAGTCAAACAGAAATATCTAATTAGCTCTGCAGCATGCTGAGCTATACTAAATTATTCTCACCATCTATGTACCTTAATCCATTGTATACTTTAGTTGTCTTCAACATCAAAAAAAAAAAAAAAATCTTGTCATCTGCAAAACACAGTTTATAGCTAACAATCCCATTTGTGTCTCCTGGGCAGTGGTGCAGCCATCTCACCAGCTCTTGGACACACTGCACCATACAATGAGCTCCTTCCACATTGGCAAGCAGCTGATTGTCCCAGAATGAAAGGTTTATGGAGTCATTAGGAAGGTTTTCATATGTCTGTGCCACTTTTAATTACTTCACAGCTAATAGGCATGTCCACTGTGGAGGAGGTGGGAGGAGAACGAATGGGATGTTCTTTAATTAATATCTGAAGTGGCCCCACCTGTTTCCAGATTGACCATAACGAGTGCATTACAGGGCATTTGCCAGTGGTGGACGATGAGGTTAAAATCTATGTTATGGGTTGTATACCAATCTGATAAGCCCTAACGAATTGCCGTATTGCCTTGCCTGGTATAACGGCTGCTGTTATTGTCATGATTGCATGTTTTGTTCTCAGCCAAATGAGCTAAAGTAGTATCATCCACTATGAGACCATCATATAAATGAGAATACAATACAACTCATGAAGAAACACAAAAAGGTCCCCATTCAGTGTGTAAATTATGATGAGCTTATCTGTGCAGCTTAATGAACTGCACACATAGCACAACATTCTGGAGGCCATTTTCAGCCAATTAACTAGGAATCAGCTCAGAACAGAACAGAAAACAACCTGCTGCATAGGAAAAAAAACAACAAAAAAAACCACAACACTGTCCCAAAACCGGGATAGATAACGGAGCCCATTATTTACCTCCTCGTTAATATGCAGACATTGGTGTGATAGCATTTTCTTTGCCATTAAAGAAATTCCTCACATAGCTTGTGCTGGCATTACGGCTTGTTCTGACAGTGAAGAAGCCCTAGGTGATGTTATTGTTATTTTCACTCTTTTTCACACTTGTGCTGAATCACCGGGCCATCTATCACCGTTGCCAACAGGGTTTTTTCTACAGTACGTTTATACGGATTAAAGAGTCGTAGATTTCCATGATGGATCCGGGGCAGAAAACAGAAGCTGTTGTGTTTCAGCAGTAGAGCGCTCATAATAGGGATCGCCCACATCTCTCTGCTTGTCCCAAAGGAGACGAATACAAAGTCACATGATGAGAAATTACATTGTAGTTTCATTAGCAGTTGCTTGCCTTGTCTGTCTTGTATGAGTATACTCCAGGGGTTGCATCAATGAGTAGGAATGGTGTCAACATAAGCAAAGCATTGTCAAGAGAAGGGTGTTCAATTAAGTAAGCTTTATCAATATACCTTTGTACATTGCAGTGTGCAGAGTGTTTGTTCCACATCTGACTAGCAGGAATACAGCAGAGGAATAGTGTCCTTCATTTGTAGAAATGACTGAGGCTTGCAAAACAGATGCACAATTAATTTGGAGATGGAAGGAATGGAAGGAGCTTTTTATCCCCTTGCCATTAGATAGGTACAGTGGAGAGAGACGGGAAAGACGGGGAAGAAAGGGAATGACATGCAGCAAAAGGCTTGGGCCCAACATGATATGTGACAGTATTATGTGTTCACTATAAAGTATAATTCCCAGAGAAATGGAGGAATGTGTATGTATGTGGATGTGATTGAAATGAAATGAACACTCAGAAGTAAAGGATGAGGAGGTCAGGGTTGAAGACAACAATGACTATACATTTACTAAGTCATGACTGCTGTGGTTTGACACGAATTTAAAATTCAGAGCAAAACCAAAACATGAAAATAAAAATCTTTTTTTTCTTTTTTTGTACAAAAATAACCTAAGCTCAAAGTTAAATATTCAGTTTACTGAAAAACATCTCTGCATATGTGGGCTGTTGTGTGGGAAGGGTCAAAATACAAGTTGTTTGGCAGATTATGTACATGGCAAATTTATTAACATCTTATCGGTTCATAACAATGCATCAAAATATATTTTGTGATTTTGTGCTTTCTGCCAATAAGCAACGCAGAAACAAATAGCTAGATTTTTTAACAGATCTTGACCCAACGTTCTCTTCACAAACCGGGCGGAGGCCATAACATGACTAACTAGTTAGCTCAATAACTGCCCTGCTGAAATATGGCCGTTGTTCTCAAGATTCAAAACTGATTTGCTGTGGTACGTCGTGGTTCCTCCCACACAAGTTTGTCATGAGAGCTCATTGTGCATGTCTGCCACCTAGTTTCTTCTCTTCCCGCCCACTCTCTTTCACGCCCATAGACTAAGATAAATAGCTTCTGCAAATAATAAAAGTAGTGCAGTGAGTAGTGCACAGAACAGTTAACTTGCCATTAGCTTAGTTCTGTTCTTGGCTAAATCAAAAAACTCAAAGAGGGGAAACAGGAGGCTCAACAGGACGAAACAATTCACAAAGAAGAACAGGGAGAGCTTCTCTAATTTAGACAAAAAGTACTAGTTTTATGAAAGTATAACCACATATATAACTTCAGTCTTTATGAATATATATCTTCAAACACAATACACTCAGATAACAACCGCGACACATTTCAACCACACAGGTCTTCCTCAGGCAGTTTAAACCAGAATGAAGGGGCTGCAGATAGACATAGAGGGAAGGAGGGGCAAAACAAGGTGAGGGGTGTGGCTATGAGAGTGGATAGATCAAAATGAATGAAAAAATCGGAATAAATGCATTAACATGAATGAAACGCCTCGACCAAATTACATATATACAATATCTACAATACTTACAACAAAGTAAATGATATGGAATAATCACAGTCCCTTGTGTTCCCTCCGTCTTATGCCTCTTTTGTTTTCTGTGATCTGGGTGCATAAGGAGGAGGTCTTTCAAATGTAAACAATGAACAGGGGCATTTTATTATGTACACGACTGATGTAGATGCACAAGTGAAATCAAAACATACAGCAGACTCATCCACCAGGACACTATCACACTTGAACGTGACACCGAAACATGAATAAGGATCAGAGAACAGCACTTGATGAACTTGAAAGTGATAACTCTTTGGTTATCCGGGCGGCCCTGATAAGAGTGGGGCGGTGGTGGTGATGAATTTTGATGCCTATCAAACTGACTGATCCCAACAACTACAGGACGCCAAGCCACAATCCAGGTCTGTGTATCATTAACGAGATAAAGTCTGCTGTTGATAATGCACTACGATCTGGTCACACCACCATGAGTGACCACAGATTTCTTGAGGCCTACAAGACTCTGGTGTTCTGTTTTACTCCCAAAAGTGCACAAAAATATAACTTTATGCCCTGGTTGCCCTATAGTCTCTGGTAATGACTGCTGCTAAAACTTTATCTAACCTTTTGTGCAAAAACTTCCATCTGACATCCGTGACGCTGCCGATTTTTTGAGAAAACTTGACCAGCTGGACAGTGATTTATCACACTGTATCCTGGCTACCATGGACACTGAGTCATTATATACAGACATCCTACAGGCAGCCACAGACACCATCAGATGCACTTTAACGAACAGAACAGCAGAGTAACCCCCCTCACACCAATAATTTCATAGTGACATAGTTTCACAGGCTACTGAACATGGGCTCCCTCATCTGAAATTCACATTGGAACAAAATTAGGACCAGTTCTCCTTTTTGGACAAGGCAATCTACAAAGATAAAAACTTTCTGAACTCGATGAGAAAACAGACTTTACAGAAATCCCACTGATAGAAACACACCTCTATTGGCGTCCAGCTACCATCTGTCATCCCTGAAAGAAAACCTACTGATTTGTCAATGCATGCGCCTACAGAGACTGTGCAGCCAAACTAGAGATTTCCTAACTCGATTTATGGAAAGGGGCTACAATAAAAGGATTGTGAGCCATGCATACAAACAGGCCCTCTGAGTCTGAGTCTGCTGTATGTTTCGATGTCACTTCTGCATCTAATCAGCCATTTACATAATAAAATGCCCCTATTCACTCTACATTGGAAAAACCTCCCGACCATTACGCACCCGAATCACAGAACACAAAAGTGCCATAAGACGGAGGGACATTAAGGCTCCTCTGGCTGAACAGTTTCTCCAAAATACACAAATGCGATGATCTTTGTTTATGGGCCATTGAACTGGTCAGCCAGCATCCCAGTGGGAGTGACTCAGAAAGGACGCTCCCATAATGCAAAGCACGTTGGATACATCGTTAAGATACAATCAAACCCAAGAGACTGAATGAGGAGCAGGACTTATCTCGTTTCCCGTGACTATACTGTATCATTGGTATTTGCTTTGGTGTAAATATTGTGCATATGTAATTGGGTCGTGGTGTTTCATTCATGTTCATGCATTCATTTAATTAATTTTTCCAAGAGAGCCATTTTACTTCAGTATGTAAGAGGTGTCGTTTATGATCAGCATCCATTTCCTCGCACAGTTCTTCAGGAGGGCGTTGAGAGCGTGTGATTTGATATAGTGCACATACTTCGATCACACCAGTCAGTACACTGAGAAGGCTGGGTGACAGCTTAGGGATGGAGAAGCATTTCTCCGTGTTTAAGTGAACTCCGGGGCCACCTGTCTCACCTGAGCAGTGAGTCCAGACGGTTGTCATCTGACTGCTGGGGGGGGTGGAGTGCATGGGTCCATGTGTGTGTGTGTGTGTGTGTGTGTGTGTGTGTTTCAGGGTGGGGGATATTGTTTGTTTTATCACTTAACATCTTTGCAGCCTGGTACCCTGTACTGTGCGGACTGGTACAGGGTTGCGACCCAGTCAATGAAAATCCTGTTGTTGGAGGAGCCTGTCTGGACGGTCTTCAGCTCAAACCTCTGGAGGAGCTTCTCCTGCAGCCCGGGGGATGTGGACTCCCAGTGGACCCTCTTCAAATCCTCCATTGTTGAAGTTGGTGGCGTGGAAATGTGGTCAGGGGGGTGTTGGTGCCTGCTGTGGCGATTCTTTTTCTTTTTCTGTAGACATCATCATCATCATCATGAAGAAGACCAATTTTTTTTTCTTTTAATTTTGATGTGAAGTAAAGGAAATTCTGCAAAAATGTATGCTTCTGTAGTCTTTGTTAAAAAATAAATAAATGAATAAGATGGTTCAACGTGGTTGACGTGATGAGAAAAACTGATTTCTTTAAAACATATCCTCACATTTTGAGGTAAAGCCATGAGATGACTTGCACAAGTCTCTGAGTCACTGAAAGTAATTGTAATGCATAGTCTGTGTGTGCATAGATGGTAAATGCAAAGTCTGCTGATCCTGAAAGGTTGCCCTTTACAGAGCCATGTGTCAGTGCACCTATTCAACTTTGGTGTGATTCTCCCAGCGGTCCTGCATCACTGGCTCACTGTTCCTAGGGACTTTTCTGAGGTGAAGACCTTCCCAGAAATTAATAGCAAGCAAACTCACCCACAGATCAAGGCAGCAGGACGGTCCAGTGAGTGGGGAGGATGCCCCTGGCTACCCCCCCTCCCCACTGATAGAGGCCTGTTCCAAGAGCACACAGCAGATTTTGTGTCCATAGACCCATGCCTCTCACGCCTTCAACTGGTCAAACTTTCTCTCAAACATATAACTTCACCTCAATTGACCTAATCAGTCTGGACTGCAGTCATATGAGGCAGAAGCTCATGCTCAGCAACCTTCCCTTTAAGCATTTTCATGTCCGCAATGTTGGTTTTGGTCCCACATCGAATTTTCCAAAAAACCTGCAAACTCTTCCGAGGTCACATATCCAATTTCTGCGAAACTTTACATGTAGCAGCTATAAACCTTCATGATAAATAATTATTGATTATGTGTGGTAGTGTGGTATAGAATGTGGTGGTATTATCAATTAAGTTTGGTGTATGATTAGATAACAAAATTCCTCACAGTTTTATAGCAAGTGATGCTGTATCTTAACAATGGTATTTTTGATTTAACTTACAGTATACATGCATGCTATCTCTTGGAGGCCCTGTGCAAAATTTGGTGGGAGTCAGGCACAAGGACCTGAAACATAAAGGCCACTGGCCGGTTATCTGATTTTGATGAAATGTCCCATAAAGTATAAAGCATGTTTATAATAAAATATGTTGAGATATTTTTATTATTTAAACATTTTATTCCATTAAAAACCTACTAATGTACGTACTTTATGGGTACTTTATGGGTATGCACATTGTGTGCATACACACACACACATACACACACACACACACACACACACACACACTTCCATGTACCTGAAACATTAAGGGCCAAGGACATGGCCAGTCAAAGTGATGGATTTTTCCCACTGATGTCTTTCTTTTCCTCGTTCAAATGCTTCGTCTGCAGCCTTAAAGACATGAAAAGACCCTGATGTAAGAGACATTGCTGTTCCCTGTGATTAGTCCATCGCCCAAAGGAGCCTGTGACATGTGACAAGACGTGGATACAGATGTCTGTCACATACAGTTAAGAATCCTTGCATTTTCAGTGTGGTGTTGGATTTCAAAGGCTCTGTTTGTCCTCAGTAGGCCCCCATCAGTTATACTGACAGCCAGTCTTCAAACACAGCTGGGTGTGTTTGATATCTGGCTCCTCGATTTCATTCTCAAGTATCCTCATTCGCCAGGCCAAATATCCTTCAAAGCCCGTTGAAGCAGCTCTGAGAAGCCTCTGTCAGAATTGTTTGCCATGCCAAGGTGTGATGAAGTGGACTGGGCTCCTCCTACGTCCTCGTATGTTGTCACTCACTGATGGCTTCATGTTGAGTCACTAAGTCACTCCACCGCAGGGAGTGTCAGATACACCTACACCCTCATAAAATGTGTCATTCATTCACCGCCATTTCCCCCCTTTTTCATCTTCTAAAATGACGTCAGAGTCACATGATACAGTATATTGCACTACAAAAACACACCATAAAAACACACCACCTATGGGAACTACTGCAGGGAGCAACTTTAATAGTTTGACAGACTTATAAGTAGAGATTGATTGAGATCATTGTAATTAAAACTGCCTGTGTTCCAAGTCCCTGTAAAGCGCCTTCACTAGCTATTTGAAATGATAATAATCATAATTTTGGTTAATGTGATGATTGCAAAAAAACAGAGCTGTGAAAGGGCAGCTTTCAGCTTGACATTTCAATGATGATCTTCAGTGACAAAGGCAAGAAAAAACACCAGACGCGGTCCTCCGTGGCCTAAAACAGCGGGTTCAAATGGAGGGTATTGGAGTAAAAATATTGATTTAATCACATATCCTTCCCCACCTGAGTTAATGAAACATTATTTTCACATCTGTACCCCGAGGACAGCTAGAGTAT
Organism: Neoniphon sammara; assembly: GCA_900302535.1. Taxonomy (NCBI): domain Eukaryota; kingdom Metazoa; phylum Chordata; class Actinopteri; order Holocentriformes; family Holocentridae; genus Neoniphon; species Neoniphon sammara. The sequence continues at coordinate 50,772 of OMKZ01035842.1, read as the reverse complement.
TGTCTGACTGGTCCAGTGCATTGGATGATTATAGCTCTCATTAAGAGCGGAGTTGGAGTGTGTAAATCTCAAGAGAGAGTCTTAAACATGGAGAGGAGTTGTACAGGCAAAGCATGCAGCCGTGATACACGCTGTCTGCACTGTCTGTCTTCTGCATTTATAGTCTGGGCATGAGAGGAGGACTGCTGTGAAACATTTTAATGCCTCTGCCAATTGCTCTGTGCAGTTTTTTTTCTTTGTCTTTCACTGTCTGGAGTGCATTTGGTTTGGAGCGTTCAGATATATTTGCCAAAATGCAACTCAGACCTGTGTCTCATATAGAGGGAGAAATAAAATTCAGGACACTGTCAGCCTTACTTTCTTGTGAGTGTGTGTGTGTGTGTGTGTGTGTGTGTGTGTGATTGAGACCACATGATTGGCATTTTTATTATCTTATTGGCTTTCATTTTCTTGTATAGTTCTATTGTATATAAAATAGCCTTCCTCATCTCTCCGTTTTGAAAAGTGCCATCATACACAGCATCATGAATGACCACAACACAGAGAAATATAATAGCTGTGGCCATTTTTACAAAGGCATCAGCACACATTATCTATCTGCCACTCAAGACTATTGCAGCAATGAAAACCTTCAACATTAACTGTACAGATGGACCGATATATCATCAGAATATCAATATCAGCTGATATTAGCTTTAAAAATCGATAGTTATGAGTCCAGAAGTATTTTTACTGCCGATATTGGCTGATTGTGAAATTTGTCATTTTCTATAACCTGTTTTGAGTGTATCATTAATAAAACTGTCAAATTAGTGGCATAGCAAAATCAGCATGGCCTTTTGTTTAAAACACCTGATCATCTTTAGACTGTCTGTCTGAAAAGCTGAGCCTGTTTTACACCTGCAGTTGCATTCCGATTCTTACAAAAATTCACATCAGGCTTTGGTATCGGTTGCTACGGTCAGAAAGATAACAGATACCGCTATTGACCTCAGAAAACCTTCCAGCTCTAATTCACTGCCCACTGTGTGATGGATTTTGTTCTGATCAAGGGATGAGCAAGTAAACGACCCTGTTGAGATTAATAATTGGTCACTATTAATCACCATTGATCCTTTATTCCCAGAAACACATATGTCGCTTGCCCATTGTGTATTGATCATTAACAGACGATCCTAAGCAGACCTGTGTGTGTGTGTGTGTGTGTGTGTGTGTGTAAGAAAGAGAGAGAGAGGATGAGTGAGGGAGGGAGAGAAATCCTTACTTACAGTAGAGAGTAAGCGGAAGAGCAAAGTGATGAACACACCTGAGTGGTTAAGTGCAGCTCCTGTGATCTTCTTCCTCTGACCTGCTTCAGCGCTGACCTTTGTCCTCTCTGTTAAAACATCCATCATCCTCAGCTCCGGGTCGAGGACAGGGCACCTCTATTTCCCCACACTTGCACAACCTGGGAACACCTGCTCAGTGGAGAAAGGAGCAGGTGTGGCTGGACTTCGGGGCTGGAGATGTTTCGTACATTCAGTCACCTTTCACTACAAGCCACATTCAACTTAACCAAATATAAAACTTCGATAACACTTTATTAAAAGTTGTGTCTATTACACTCACATTACACTGTTATAACCATGACATGATAGCTGTAATGAACATTTATGACTGTTGTTGTTAGGAGTCATTTGGCCAGTTGTGTCATTTTTCTTGCAAAGCTTTGTCTTTGTCAAGTTGTCATGACAAAGACAAATATTATTTTGCAGGGACAGTGACATAATTGACTGAATGACACTTAAAACTGCTGTAGGTAACTTTGTAGAGTGAGTGAAATTTTGTCTGAAATTTAAACTCAAACATTTCAAACAGCACCTATCTGAGATTCAGTACCTTCTTCAAGTGCTTCCTGCCCACGTGCACGCTTGTGCAAGCTCGTGCATGTGTCTCTGATGCCAGTGCAATGGGGGATTAGGAACTGGTGAGCCAGCTTCCTCCTTTGCCATTGTGCAGCTGCAGTAAGCTAAGCTAATGTACTGTAGCTCCAGTAGGCTAAGCTAAGTCAGGGAAGTGAGCGTACACAGCAGCAGTGCACGAAATGTGATTCAGCGATGCTTTCTTCCCTGATTGGATGTTTAGATGCATTTTAACAAATGAGATTACAGCCCCAGGAGCAAACTTTCTTCTCAAATTCAGACTCTCTGTGTATAAAAGTGATTTGTCAAAACTGTGAACTAAAAAAGTTACCTACATGAGCTGTAAAGTCATCAATCCTCATTAATGTTCATGACAGCTGTCATGTCCCAGTTATGACAGTGTTATGCCAGTCTTAGGAACACAACTTCAAATATGGTGTTATTATCAGTTTTGAGTGATATGTTAATATAGTTCATATGTTCTAAATATTTTATTTTGTTCTATTACATTTTATCTTAAATAGTATTTCTAATTCATTGTATTTATTTATTTTTTCTTTTTATTTTATTACATTTTATTTTATTTAGCATTTTTAATTCATTTTATTTATTACTTTTTTTTATTTTCTTGCTATTTTAATTTGGTTTGTAATTACTGTTTCATTGCAGCACTATTTTATTTATTTATTTCTTTTTTTGTGAAGCACTTTGTAACTGTTTTGACAAGCGTTATACAAATAAAGGTTGTTGTTCTTCTTCTTCTTCTTTTTACTGCTCCCTCATTTTTGTAGTTGCAGTGTAATTAAACAGCTGCTTAACAATGCATAATACTTGGCAGGTGTTTGATGTGCGACACAGAAGTGCAACACATCAAGCTTAAAGGCATCAGGTGGTTTGATTGTTTACTCAGACTCACACTGTTGAAGGTGATGAAGGTTGTTACTCATGTTAACACATGCCTTGATGATTAAAACAACTCTTTGCTTCTTTGTGATTGGTCAGCTGTGTGTGTGAAAAGTGAAATAATATTGGTCCAGACAGCAGCGACTTATGGAAAGAAGCTTCAAAGACTGAAATGGAAACACAACCACGCAAGACCTGCTTAAGACATCCTTATGCAGAGGCGGATGTAGTTATAAGACCTTTATTTTTATTTTGTATTTTCTCCAAGAACACCTTGTAGACCCTGGAGTTCACCAAGTTCGTGATATTTTTGAGCACTTGGCGCTTCTCTTTGACGCAGGTTCCAAAGACCTGGTGTTTTGTGTTGTGGCCTGATAATTTTTGTTTTGTTTTGTTTTTAATTTTATGGCCATGTGATTGACAAGCAAACAAATGCAAAAATGAAAACAAGCAATTTTGAGAGCTGAATCCAGGCAAAATGAGTCTGAAAACTGGTGAAAATAGAGAGAATTTACACTAGCTTTCTTGCCATTTGCAGCCATTCATTCTAGAATTAGTTTCACACTGGTCGCTAATTACTATAAATTTATGGGGATTTGTCATTGTGACATTGCTGCACGCATTGACAGAGTGACACAGTGGATGACGATAAACATGGTACCAGCGGACATGAGTTTCCATACAGTATAAACACACAGTGTGAGACATGTTGACATGTACAGCTGCGATTGTTTGAGCAGCATGGTGTATCTAGCAGCCGTATTTCTATCACCTTCAACCCGAGAGACAGGGAAATGAGCTGGTGTTTGAAATGATTGGTTAGGAAAAAAAAAATCATACAAGTGGTTCTTGATGGCATATATCTATATCTATGTCTATATATCTATATTTCTACATCTGTCTATCTGTCTATACACACACACATGCATAGATCATTATGTTTCTCAAAAGTAATAAATCACTTATTATAATTACTTATAACTTATAATTACTTACGGCTGTGTTTTATGTATGTATTATTGCATGTGTATTGTTTTTGTATTGGATTTTTGTATATTTTGTATTGTATTATTTGTTTTTTTTTTTATCCCTTTAAATCTCAGCACAAGTTATGTAAGTTATTTATGAGTTTTTGTTCATATTGACACAACTGAAAATGAGCCAACCTCAACTGTCTTCAGTTATAAATAAAGATTTTACTTATTACTCCCTGACAAAAGTAACTAGTTACATTTCTTGCGACTCCCTAAAATGATTCTGCTACATGTGTTCATTAGGCCAGTAAAGACTGTAGTCTTAAGCCCACATTACCAGCAGAAGTAATCTAAATACTGATAATCACAAAATTTCTCTTTCAAGTTATTTATAAACATATTGCCTACAGCATTAAATTCACACTTTCCAAGTCCCATTTCCCACTTTGTTGGCTCATTCATGAAAGCTGTGGTCTTAATTCTGATATTACTGACATGACTGGAAGGCAGGATAAGATGAGGGAAATACGTCCACAGATATTACACCATGCAGGAAAGAGTCTGAAAAAACTAAAGAATAAAACACAGTAATGTCCTATCTGTTAGATCACTAACTGTGATATGATTACTGAAAATGGAGCAGTAATGCTTTACTTTACTCCATTCCCCCACAAAGTGATGTGATTACAGCAGTGCATTACTCTGTAACGCACGCGCACACACACACACACACACACACACTGGCTGTGAGATATCACTACTGCAGTAATCTGATGTACCATGAGGACTTTGTACAGAACAGAATGAGGTGCTTAAAATAAATTGAGTGTGGGCCCATATTTCTATGGTTGGAAAGTGTCATGGGTAAAGTCTGGAAGTAGAAAGTATTGCACAGTTTAGTAATGTAGGACTGTGCAAAAATCAGATTTCTGGAATAAATTTTATTCTTGGCAACTATATTTTAGTTACAGAAAAGCAAGAGGCTGTAATCTCATTAACAGATTCTTCTATCAGGCTTTGCTGGCTGGCTGACCGAGGATCTTAACTGTGTTGTGTTCAGCGATGAGTTTCTGACATAACTGCCTGTGGCAAAGAGTGTATGGCCACTACGAGTGCCTGAAAATGGATTGATTCAGCGGAGAGTGGAAATGTGAGTGGTAGCATCTTGTAGGCCTGCTGGGTCTGTGTTGCCTGCCAGATCAAAGTGGACTCTGAGGGAAGTCAACTCTAGATGGTACAAACAATTAAAGGGAAAGATGCCTTCAGACAGAATTCCAGCTTTATTGAACATGTGAACCTGAACAAGTTTCCTCTGAAGCCTGGAAACAAGTGAACCACGACTCTTTTGAAGATGCCATCAAAAGACAGATCCTGGAGCTGTGTACTGTACATGGAGACATGACAGGAATACGGGTACACTTTCTGCATGATGCTGGGAAGGCAGGCCTATTATGTGCAGCTCATTTGGATTTTAAAGCTCAAACGCTCCATGAATACACAAACTCATTTCAATTTTTTGGTTATTAGATAAGCGTCAGATAATATTTATTGATGACATCATTGTTTACATTCTACATGGGCTGTGTTCTGGTTGTGGGGTGCTGCAAATGTTCACAAATATTGGTTAAAGATCCGCAAAAGATTTTGCAGTTTGCAATTTGTTGATTTTTCTCTGTTGTCAATATTGCACGTTGCAGGAGAGTGTTTGCTGAGAATATTTGTGCCGTAATATGATTTTGTGAAAATGCTGCCCTTTTTGATCTTTTGACAAATATTTCACAATTATTTGGAGCTGACTGGCAATTATTTTGTCCACTTGTAGAGCTGATTTGACTCCTGGGGGAGCTGTAAAAAAGGTGTTAAATTAACTCTGACGGTTGCTGACTGATACAAACACTGGCATTTAACTGAGTTTAACTAAAACTGACAATGTGACATGCATGACATTAATAAAAGCAGGGACTCTGTTTTCAAGTGGATTTTCATTTCTTTTCTGTTCTTGCTTTTAGCTGCTTCAGAGTTTGACCTTTGTCCTTTCTGTGTTTGCAACATCCATCACTCTCACCACCAGGTTGCAGGACGAGGCGACCCCTTTCTTCCTCTCATGTGCACACTGGAGATTAAAAGGGTGAGTAAAGCATCTTGTTAGCCTGTCTGTGTTCAGTGCTAGATCAAGGTAGACTGTTAGAGTCTGTCTCTGGCTTTTCCACTCTTTTCATCCCGGATCCTCCACACTCACAAAGAGCCAGGCCACAATAACACATTTCAGGTGCTGCAATCATGTCATTTCCCCGCCTCACTCTCTCTCTCTCTCTCAAGGTTATGGCTTTCCACTGGCTTTGAATGTCACTCCTATGTAACACACTGCCATGAATGCTTAACATTTCAAACAAAAAAAAAAAAGGAATGTACACACACCTGTTCAGACAACAATGCCTACAGTCAAACACTAGTGTAGACATAGGGAGCTGCAGGCAGTACAGATGCATGGTGGCCCACAGGCTGTCCACAGAGAGTGGACCTTGAACAACATAGTCATTACTGTACAGGCCCCTTCAATAGAAATTCATTATGGAAATAGGTATAAAAGTGTTAACCAGGCTGCTCAATGCAAGGTACATCTTATTCAAATAGGTGACTATAAGTGCTTTTTCAATGGGCTTTGGGGTTTCTGATGGACCAGCCTGTTATAATGTCTGAGTTGGGTCACCAACTAGCATGCCACCATACCAAACCATGCATTTTTTTTTTTTTGGTCTACTGTGGTGTTATCTGTTACTGGTGTAGGACTAGAGTGCTGCTATTCACAGCAGACCTAATGTAAACATCCCAGCTATACTTGAGTTGTTGATATGATTCTGTGACCGTCTGTCCATGCATATCAGAGCGCTATCCAAGTTTAGCTTTTTTTCCTGATCTACCTTTTGTCCCAATAAGTAATTCATGGGCCTAAAATCCAACACATTGTTGTTAAAATGTCAGTGTTAAATGATGTTTGTGTGTGTGTGTGTGTGTGTGTGTTTATGCGTGAGTGCATGTTAAGCTTTGCACCATGTGCAAAACTGTGAATAGAACACGATCTGGGTGCTGAATACATAATAGTTGTCTGCTGCCTTAGTAAATCTGACATTAATTCCACACAGATTGTCACTGTAAATTGCCCGAAAGGTGCAGGGCAAAGTGCTGCAACTTTCATGTACAGAAATCTGGTCTTTTTTTTCTTTTTTTTTTTTTTTGTCCAGTTTGCAGATCACCGCCTGTCAGCATTTAATTCACAGTGGCATCAAATTTATTTAAAAACGAGTGCTTCATTCTTTGGAAAAACTAAAAAAAAAAATCTACATCTACATCTACTCTCCATCTACAGTTGAGGTTGTGTAAGTCTCTTGTTCACTGATGCATTTTACCAGAGCAAAATTGTGACCCATGATGTATTTGAATACTTTGGTGCAATGCAATAGAGCTCAACTACATGCATATGAACTGTGTCTGGTCTACTGTATCTACTTTACTTTTTTGCAGGAGAAAACTGTGTGCCACACACTTCACAGGCCATTTTGTCAATAATAAATATTGTATAGGCTATAAAGCGCCTACACAGTCACTTGCAAATCTCAAAATGACTTTATTTAAGCCGACGTTGCAGTCATAGCCCACAAACGTGTGGGATGAATGGTGTCATGCACTGAGTACACTATACTGTTCAGACTATGTGCATCTGTTTCTCTGCATGTCAGAACAGTGACTTCAAAACAACTATGCGACCAGCTTGATGGTTGAGTAGGCCATAATGTCATCCAGGCCCAGACATCTTTAAGGTTTGGCACTAAACTCTGCGGGGGCTGGCTTGGATTCACTCTTGGTTCAAATCGGCGCTGACTGAGTGATTAATCCATTTCTAAATCTCCCTGCTTCGTCAGCCTCACTCACACTTGAGATAAATCAGCCCAGGCCGGTCTTTAACGAGGGGACTGATGCTAAAGTCTCCCTCCCAACCCCATTAACCTGTCTGTGAAAAAAGGACACAGGAAGGGAGATCATTGATTATGCCTTAATCTCTCACTTGCAACATGTTTCCTAGTGGTTGGGCTAATTGAACGGAAAGTCTTCCTTTGATTTTAATAATAATCTAGTTGTTAATAGTTGTACAATGTTTTTTTCCACCCTGCTAATTTTAAATTAGATTTTAATTTGGAGGGTGAGGTAGTGCGTCATTGTCAGGTTACAAAAGAACGCTGTCTGCCCATCAGCTCACAACATACTTTAACAATATCTGTGACCTTTAGAAATATGACTTCGGACTTTTCCATTCTACTGAGACAGTACCAGCTAATGATGTAAACATGCTACAATCAGATGTAAATTGCAGTTCTTTCCTTGCCCTCCTACACCTTAATGCCTGTCTGTGAGACTGCCCACTAAGGCTGTGATCACACAGGGGACTTTTTTCTCATGGTCAAATGCAAAGCACTGCTGTGAGCATCACTAGTACCAGAGAGAGCGAGAGCTCAAGGCACACAAGGAGCATTACACATTCATGTTGCTATGCAACATCAATACTGACAACCGCTTGCAAGCCGTCTAATTAGTTGGCTAACCTGAAGCAAAGGGGGAAACATTGTAAAAATAAAATAAAATGGCTAAGAAAAAGTTAGTGATTGCTCTGCTTGCTCTTGAAGAAGATAAGGATGAGTAACTCTTTTAAAACAGACATCCTCAGAGGGAAACAGAGCTTCCAGTTTTATCACCTTTTCTAAGAGTTAGTACTTATTTCCAGGGCTTTTCTCACATTGACCTACTATTCTGCGCAGCTAAAGTTTAGATATGTTCAACTTGGAGCACTTATGGGAGAGCCCCAAAATGCTATAAAAAATACCCAGCACATATTTTCATCAAAACACCCAAAACAACTGGAAAAAGCACAGGCATATTCAAAAAATATCCTCTCTGATGATAACAGACACATCTGAATATTCTCTGACACTGACAGCCTTCATGCCATAACATTTCAAATCCTACCTCTAGGTTGTCCAACTAAATCACAATAACCACTCATACTTTTGTCACACACTACACTACTTTTATTTATAGTATCAATACTATGTCATGGCAACATAAAATTGTAGGTTTTCTCTACTAGGCAACTGAAGCTATCAGAGAAAATCCAGTATAACTACCTGGCAGCTCGTGTTTAAGACACGGTGCTTTGGATGACATTTTTCTGCTCCAGTGTTGAATGCAGATAAGACTGAAGTCTTGATCTTAAGCTCCAAGAAGGAGTTATATTTCCAGTTTAGAAATAGACCAAAGGAACTTCTCCACTGTCCCTTCATTACAGATCAGATGTTAACCACTCTGCTCTGCTGCCTGCATCAAAACATCTAAAATTAGTTCAGAGCGCAGCCACCAGACACCTAACTAGATTAAAGAAACTTGAAAACACTCTACTTCTATCCTCTCTACTCTGCCTTGCTGTTAAATATTGCACAGACCGGAAAGGACTTTACAACTTATAAATCTCACAACCTATAAATCACAGCAAGGCCTTGTGTCCAGATATATAAATGACACGCTACACCCTCTACAGTAACATTTTATTGGTCTATTAATTGTTTGTTCCAGAATCCTTAGCTGTTGCACAGGTCTCCCTTCCACTGAACACCACAAAGAATAATGTGCTTGCCCACATTTACTGGAAACAATTTATATTTTCAATATTCATCTTGAAAATGACATATTCATCATTTTGTACTAAATGTAGTTTCGTTACATTATGCATGTCCCTCTGCAGTCCTTGTGTCCCTAAATTGTCTCCTAGTCTCTTTACTGTTGGTCTACTGCCTCACCACTCCCCTGACTCTGTCATTTCAAACTTTCCCCGTCTTCTTGTGCCAAATGTTGTGCCACAACAACACTTGTCCCCCTCCTGGTCCTTGGGTCCTCTCCTCTACCTGGCTTGTCCCTCCTGCCGTGTGTCACCTTGCTATCTCATTCATTATTTCTGATTAGTTCTCATTTCTCTTCAGTTATATAATGATGGTTATCTTTGCTGCCAGAAGTGTCTCAACTTGCTTTTTTAAGTCAGTAAACTCTGCACTTTTTGATGGAACAAGATTCACACTCATTGTTATTTGCAGACCCTACAGTAGTTTTGCTTTGCAACTATTGGCAACACTAATAACCCAGTGAAGTGCTGAACTTGGTCAATTACAGACTGTTGATAAAATATGTGTTGCCCTCCTAGTCAATACACATGCCTACATAGACATTCATTCACATCTGTGCATATACACATAAATATGTGTAGGTACACGGAAACTTCTGCACACACTCTGTTGTTATTTGTAGTGTGTAAACTGTTGTTGTGTTTTTGTTTCCTATTTTATTCTGTTTTCTGTTTGTATTGCGCTTGTATTTGTTTTTGTTCTGTTATTAAGCTTTTGTATTTTTATTCCTTAATAAATGTGTTTACTTTTTGTTCACACTTCTGTGTTAGTGTGTTGTGGTTCTGTATGTTGTGTATTCTGTCAACACTGACTGATTAAAGGTTTTCACTCATAGTAGCCTGTATACAGTATCTGATTTGTCCACCACATACTGCATATTCCACCAAATGGCATACAGTATGTTGTGACAGTCCATTTGGGTAAAAGATGTGGTCAACAGGTATGAGTGCTATATAATCCAGAAATCACTTGAATATTGTACCTTGTAAATTATCTAAATTCTGAGATGTGTACACTTTTTTTTTTACTAACTCATCAGTCACTACCCCCACCCCACTGCCACCCCCATTTCTGACATGATACGACATGACAGCACAATCACACATCAGATAATGACAAAAACATTTTGGCGTATTTTACTAAACATCTTTCAGCCTGACTGAAAGATGTTTATTGTTAGAATATGATCTGAGTTATTGCTACATAAATGATACAAGCCTGAGCATCAATCACTTCCTCAGCCATGGTGTGGCTCAGAGGAACTTAACATTTTGAACTTGACACTAATAATTGAGTCCCTAAGCAAGAGTGTCATACACACTTGCGCGTGTCTTGCTGTGATGTGATGCCAGTTTGGCTTGTGATCATCTTAGATTCAAGATGACAGTAACATTATAAACATGATATCCAGCAGCGTGACAGAGAAAAGGTTGAAAGGACCAGAGCTTTGTGACAAAATGAAAAACACATTAAGTGTGTGAACAGCGAACAGAAGTCACAGTGTCGCTGCCTTTGCAGGGAAGAAAATATCAAATGACATCAAATGCTGATTGGAATAGCAGCAATTACAGCAATGTCAAGGAATGTATAATGAAGGAAGCCACTGATGCCAGAATTTGGTGCCGGTACCATTGAAGTCAATGGGACGGGCATGGAAAATCCTACTATAAACCTCTATAACTCTGCCGTTTGAACTTTTACAGGACAGACATTCTACCACATAACAAAACACACTTTACATGATGCAGATTGGTGGGTTTTGTCCCGCTGACTGGCCTCAAAACATCAGGAGTTTGTCCAGCAGTTGCATAGAGATGACAGAGCCTGAGCTGTTGTTAGCTAGCATTAACAAAACTAATGCTAATGCTTGCCACATGCACATTCAGAATGTACACTCCAATATATCAAATATGAGCTAGTTAGCAACAGACAAATTACTTATAATTCCGACACCTGGCTGAGGATCTAACCTGTTAAATAAGGCTTAAATGGAGTGGTGGCAAACCCATTCAAAACAATGACAACTGCATCAAATTCTTGCACACGTGGCACCGATTTCAAACTAAGTGACGTTTTGTCTCTTCCTCCTTTATATGTTCCTTGTTACATGTCGGGATGCTTTATAATGGAATGGCAACAATTAATGTGGAATTTTGTAACATTTTAGGGATAATCTGAAAATTCCAAGGTAACAATGAATGTAGAATTCTGTACCATTTTATAGATCACAGAACTTGAATGAATAGAACCGGCATTCCCATTCAAATCAACGTTTCAGGATGGTCAGAGTCGCAGCCATTTTTGTGCGTACCTTTGTCATGGTACTGTTGGGCTAACTTCTGACTTGGCGTCAAGTCGCTGAGTCTCTGAGGCGAGTGGTGGAAGAGGTTTCATGTCAGATTTCAGTTGAGTTTTGACAGTTGTTTGAACACTGCTGTAACACACCAGGATGCAGATTCAAGCGTTCACAATTCTTTTAGCAATTTCTGCAGAAGGCCACATCCGTAGCGCAATCTCTACCTGTAGTTCTCGTTCAGTTGTCGCCATAGCAACTAACCATATTCGCCATTTTGTTGTGTAGCAGCGGCCAACAGTACAATGATCATTCTATCCATTCAAATTCTGTGTTATGGATAATCAAAAAATTCCATCTCACACCAGTGTATGGTGTTTATTGTTATGGTAAATCCTTATTCCATCTCGATTAAAAAAAAAAAAATTAAGTCAAACAAATGCACAAAGATATTTTTGATCAACTTGAGCACAGTAGTCACTCAAAAAAAAAAAAAAAAAAAAAAAAGAAAGAGGGAAATGTGTT
>OMKZ01035842.1:5445-24880 GCA_900302535.1 Neoniphon sammara | reverse complement strand
CCCCCCCTACCCCTCCCCCTCCCCAAAAAAGCAAAGGACAAGGAAATTGTGAAGAAACTAGGACGGAGTTTGTTTGTTTGTATTTCTTTGTCTTCTGCAACTTTTTATCCTCAAACCCGAGGCTGTACTGTTATTTTATCATCCTAATATCAGGTGTCAGGGTCATTAAATTACACTACACTTGAGTCTGAAGAGATGACAAAAGGGACATATTTCACAAGACCAAGGGTAATTAGTGTCTCCTGGAATGACAGAGCAGCTACAGATCACTGAGTTGAAAAAAAAAAAAAAAAAAACAGCAACCATTCAGCTGCCAGATTCAATATTATGTACTCCTGCTCTTGTTTGGGACCTGAAAATAAGTTTCCCGCCTTATTCTCTACAAAGCCAAATGGATTTTTTCTCCTGTCTCTGTGCTTTTGAAGAAACACAGGAGGGCTTATTTGACTGGGAAATTCACCAGAAGGTGTTTCATTTGCCTTGCCACTGGCAGTGTCATTCCTTTGTGTATTCATTACAGTCTGAAACACAGAACTTCCACATTCCCCTGCCAGCAATTGGACTCAGCTGACATATTATACCAATTGCAGCTGGTAGATTTTTATGTTGATATCTGTCTATGTCTTTGTATCTATGCCTCTCTGCATGCATTTATGTATGTGTCAAATTGTTTAACTATACTCCGGTCATGTGGCAGTTGTTTTCACAAGCCTAAGAGCTAAGCCAATCTTTCAATCTCCACCATTTGTGAGGTAAACTCATGTTTGCAGAAACAGCTATCCAAATCTGATTCACATTCAGATTCAGATTCAGAAAATTTTATTGATCTCCACAGGGAAATTGCTTTGTTGCAATTCCAGTTGCTCAATACACAGAAAGAGGGATGAAATATCTTAAAAGGTATAAAACGACAAAGATAAAAAAAGACTACTATAAAAATAACATAGGAATTATAATAATAATTATAATTATAATTATAATTAATATTGATAATAGATGCACAGTGTAAATAAAAATAATACTGATAATAAATGAATTAATTGAATAGAGAAAATGTGCAAAAAGTAGTGAGTGAGGTAGAAACCAGGCAGAAACAAAAAGTATGAAGGCAAATGCAAAAAAAGTAACGTACAAAGTGGATTAATTGTAATTAACAGTAATTTAATCCTTATGTGCAAAGATAAGCCAATGAGTAGTGCAAGTGTGGGTTGTAAGTCCATTGACAGAATATTACAGTAATTTAAATTTAGATATGAGGTACATATATGAGGTATAAATCTTAGGATTATCTGGCAAGTATCCAACTGTTGTTCTCATGGATTCCCTCACCACTTTGTACTTCTCATCTACTATTTTATTGTATATAAGTTTTTTTTTCTTCTATGTGCTTCATATTTCATGTCTTTTCACAATGAGCTCCACAAAATAGACTGCTCAGTGTTGGACCACAATATTGGGCCAGATCTTTGTTGTTGTTGTTGCTGTCCATCTTTGACTGTAACTGGCTTGTCTCTCCCCTGGCTGTCCTGACTTGTGCCTCAGCAATTAATTATATTAGCTGTTCAAAAGACAATTTGATGCATAATGTCCTTTCTGCTACAGGGTGCAGAATTTCAGTTTGTTTACTCTCAATTACCCTGTCATGGATTTCAAATTGTGGTTATGCTGCTACAGTAAGTGTACTGTCCTTGGGACAGACTAAGTTTGCCTTCTGACAAGATATGTCAAATTAAGTGTTTCTGCTTCTGAGCACAGGGTTGGGGTAGCTGTGTATAACCGTTGGGTATTACACACACTGCTGCTGAAGCCTTTGATAGGCTAAGGAGGCTTGTCTACTGTTATTAAATTTTACATTGTACTACCCTATTACACTTGTCCTGTGTTTGTTTATCAATAATGTGGGAACTATACTTCTTATTGTTGTGTCTTTACACTCTGTCAGCATATTCCAGTGTTTTGCACATGTAATTTCTTTGTGTGGCAAGATGGAGAGTTAATTTCCAGGGCCTTCCATACTGTAAGGCTGGCATCACACAATGCTTCCACAAACTTCCTATACACAACGCCTTACACAAACTTCCATGCAATTAGTTGCAGGTTGCAAATGAAACTTTTGCTGTTGCCATGTCAACAAACCCATATGGAACATTCCAAATGATGATGCAAACCAAATTTATAATTTTCACTGGAGTAAATTATAGAGGTTTTGTAGAGAAGAAGACTTTTGGATGAGAGGTGAAACATCTTCTAGAACCTCTAACAAGTCCAGTTGCCTTTACAAAGCACTTAGAAGTACCATGACCTGGATGAATGAGAATCTTCACAGACATTTTTCGCCGGATGGTTCGCCTGGAACTCCAAGTTGCATGGAACTGAAGTTGCATTTCAGTTGCACCATATAAGACAGTGTGCAACTCAAAGCATTTTCCCATAAAACAAAGCAATCATTCACTTTAAACTCCCTGCCTTCATTATGGGAATCTCTTACAGCATCAATTGTAGCATCAGCTGGGGCATCAGCCTGAAGTGACACTACAGCTTCAACTTGCCTTGTAACACTGACACGACTGTACTCTGAACACCTATTAGCACATCCTGCTTTACTCCCCAAATCAGCTCTCTGCTGTGCCTTCCTCTGTGTTTTGACAGTCTTCATTAATGTCGAATATTTTGTCTGACATTTTTCCTGGAACAACAGAGATGCCTCATGATTTGCATGGATTTTTCTTTCATACAACCCTATCTCTTCATTCAGTTTAACAAGCAGTATATCACAAAGGGTGCTTGTGGCAGTTATAGTCACATGTGCTATAGGGACATAAGGATGAATTCCAGCCTGTAAAATTTTGATGCGTACTGTAATGATTACCTCCACTGCTAGACAGAATTCAGTGTGGGAGATTGTGAACTCGCCATGATACCAATTTCCAGACACTACCATGCTGTTATAAAGTGTTGTGAAGCATATTTATGTGTCTTGGAAATAGACTTCAATCACATTTTTCAAAGAAACTCACAAAAGGTTGTGTGGGTCTGAGCAAAATGTCTTTTCCAGGTCTAGAAATACAAGATTTCCCTTCTCGTGTTTGGGTAATTGAATTAATGACAAATCACCCTTGTATCTTGCAAACACATTGGGAATTCTATTTTTTTTTTAACATGCCAGCTAGCTTGTTTCCTTCCAGCCTTGCAAGTTATTTTACCCTGTAAGGATTTTTTTTAATACTTTTTGGCTGTGGGACTGCTTTCTCTATTTCTAACAAACGATAGACCTTATATTGTGTAGTTACAGATTGTATGCTCCATCCTGTCAAGATTATCTAGTCTAGTTTATTTCCAACTGTTTATATTAGCCAGACGCAGTTTTTGTGCTTTTGGATCACTCTTAATAGATTCCCAGTCCCTTTTGGTCAGCTTAGCTCATTTCACTCTAGGTTTCTCTCTAGTAATCTTCTTCCATCTGCCCTCCAGACACTGCATTTCAATGATAAGTGTACTGATATTTTACACACTTCGGCTTGCTAGTAGCTGCTGGACTTCACCCAAATGACTTGACTGACTTCAAGAAGTACTAATCAGTGCACTGTCCTTGCACTCCCTCGACCAAATACGTCTTCCTTGTGTGATATATTTTATGAACCCTTAATAATGTTACTTTCTGTAGATCTACACTTTCTTTCACCCAAATTCTAATCTAGGGGTTTCTAGTAATGTACCTTTTCTTTAGTAATTCCCATGCCTGAGTCAGTACCCTCTTATCTGCTTGTGAGTCATATTTCACCCCTGTTATTGTACACTGAAAGGGGGTTCCTATGCTAAACCTTAAGTTTTTAGGGTTTATCCAGCATACTACAGTTGGTTATTGCTGGCATGTTGGCAGTCCTGGTGCTTTCATATGTCACAGACACACATGTCCAGTTTTGTTTGTAAAGGAAAAATCACAAAT
This sequence comes from Neoniphon sammara, assembly GCA_900302535.1. NCBI lineage: Eukaryota > Metazoa > Chordata > Actinopteri > Holocentriformes > Holocentridae > Neoniphon > Neoniphon sammara. The sequence goes on along the minus strand of OMKZ01035842.1, from coordinate 20,934 downwards.
TTTATAGTAACACCATTTTGCAAATAACGCTTCGTTTTTCTCTGACAACTATTATTATTATTTTTTTAACCATCTACCATTTTGCAAAATATTAGCAGCTACACGTATCCGACCATGTGTTACAGTAGTCATATTTTAAGTGTTAAAGTGTAAGATTGGTCATACTGACTATGTATAACCCTAACCATATTCCCATTAGCACAATACATGACACAGACCATTTTGTAAAGTTTTCTACAGAGAGATTCAATGAACTAGGTGCCTTTCAGACAAAGACACAGAGAGTGCAATAAAGCATGAAGCGCAGCTTGAAATTGAAAGGTAAATATTTGGATTTCATGGCCTGACAAAATCTAAACCAAGCCTTGGTGAATTATGTCAGGACTAGTGTTTATTTCTTGGCCTCCGGTGAGATATCTGGGGCAACTTGATGCCTTGATGCACATGAAACATTTTGCTCCATATAGTGAATTCATTTATAAAGCACATTTCTAATCAATGTTGCAAAGAGCTCCTCAAGACAAAATAAGCATATCAGACTTAATCCAACACATCTGGACACGTTATATAATGGAAATAAATAAATAAATAAAATCCATAGAACATGTCAAGAAGACCAAACAACTGATGAAGCTGGATCTTAGTTCAAATGCAATGTGTTTGAAATAAAAAAGTCATCTCACAGCTTTGCAGTCTATAAATAACCAAAAAAGAGTCATAACTGAAAAAGATCTAACCTTTTCAACCCAACCTCATGCTGGATTTTGAGGAAATTAAAATAAGTTTGTATGAGGCTTAAAGGCTATACTTGTGTTAAGCCTGGAAAAACAATCGGGAGGCAACCACACGACCACTTTAACTTTTTTGGCAATGAACTTTTCTAACAAGTCGGCAAACAATTGATTCAACTGATTCGAACAAGCTGATTCTTGAACCCAGAAGACAAAGGCTGTTTATACTATGCTCCTTGACATGGTTGATTTCAAAAGTTGAATTATGTATATAGTATGTATATATAGTATGGATTTCTTAACCAAGATATTAAAGGTGACCACACATCGGCGGCATGCAATGTGTGTCAAAATGGCTGCCCTGTTTATTTCAATGTCTGCACACCAGGGGCGTGTAGACATGTGTCACAGAGTGTCAACTTGATGTGCTGTCAACGGTCCTTGAGCGTCAAATCTTTTATACAATCAATAATCAATTGTAAAACTTAGCCATGCCAAAAAGTCCCGGGATAAAGACCACAATGGATTTGACATGCGCCAGCAGCCGCGTCCTATTTGAGCCGGGGTGTCACGCCTCTTCTGGGCTGTGGTCACCTTGAGAGAGAAGTTACACCCAGTTACACAAATAACAGAGCATTGTTTGGCCTATTCATGAATATATATACACATGACTGCACAATCTAAACAAGTATAAGCTTACTTTAGGCTGCTCCTTGGTACAGCAACCCTGTAAGGTAACCTGCACCAATCTGATCTCAGCAGCATGCACCAGCTATCTAAAATCAATTCTGAAATTAATTAAGTTAAGAGGGAAATGTTATCATCTTTTAGTTATACTTAAAAGCCTGGCAGCTACTACATGGACAGTCTGTAGCCAGTCTTTACTTTTTGGATTAAGATCAGTATGACGGGGATTACAGTAGTCCAGATGTTTATTTGTTTATTAATAGGATCCCAGCTTTGTGTCAGCTATTCCTCTTGGGGTCGTGGGGTGTGAGGAGATTAGAGGATGTGTGTTGTTGTGTTCTGTGGTATTCTGAGAGTGTAAAAGCATTATGGTTCTGTGTCTTTAAAAATAAAACAAAAGCCTTCTACATTACTTCAGTGCTGATACTTACAGAATAGAATAGAATAGTTGCCTGATACCAGGTTGTCTGAGTAGAGTCGAGTGTATGCAAGACCAAGGTGGTGTGTGTGTGTGTGTGTGTGTGTGCAGTGCTGGTATTGCACGATGCACAAAAACTTTTTTTTCTTCAGTACAGTAATGTAAAAAATGTGTTTGCTTTCCTGTCTCTGTCCTAGAACTGCCACTGTATCACTTTGCAATAGCGCTACATCCCATATTAATTTGCCGTACATAAACACACCGGGAAGGTGAATAAATGGAGAGCAGTGCCTTTGCTCAGTGATACAGTGGAGTTCTAGAAAGTAGTTCTGCCAGTTTGGAAGTCAGGGTGCTGGCAAGGGCGTTGATAATTAATTCCAAACAAATTTGTGTTGCTGTTGTTCACCCTTCAAAACATTCTTTCAGCTTTGGGTATTTCAGTCCCACTGTCCCTTTGCCTCCTTGTCTCTTTGCTCCTCAGTGGCAGGGATACTGATATCCGGATTACTTTGGTTTGTTACCTGCCACTGGACTTCAGGTGATTGACTTCTTTGGAAATACTGGTTAATGCAGTGTCAGTGGGGATCCCCCCTTTCTCAAGCACCCCTCTCCCCCTCTGTGTTTTCTGTGGGCCTTACTGTGGTTATCTTTTTCCAAGCCACAACAACAGATCAGGACCCTCTGTCTGTCTGCCTCAGAGCTGGTTTTCATTGTAGTGCTCTCCCTGATCATCATCAAGTCTATAACATCATCTGTCACTGTAATTTCTGCATGTGAGTCTTCTTGCACGCTTATGGTAACCTTGAGCAAAACATGTGCAGGTACTGCTGTCATGGGTTGATAACCCATGACGGGTTAGCGAAGCATGAACTTAAAAAGTTTAAAAAGCTTCCTAAGATGGATTCTACAATCATCTTTCAGGAAACAAGGCCCTGTAGGAAAACTCTTCCTCAAAAATAAATGAATAAATAAATAAATAAAAATAAAGGTGGGCTAAATATTTGTAAGACTAAAAAAGATCAAAATTCTGGTTCAGCATTGTACTGGTGTTTAAAAGGTGTTGTGCACTTAATTTGGAAAAAAAAAAGACTGAAATGGGATACGATTGTCACCTTGTGCCTTCTGGATGAGTGTTTTAACCTTCAGAGTTGCCTCACAAAGTTTGTCATACACAGGCTCCCGTACATCTGTGTGAGGAGAGACTCATGTACTTATAAACTGATTTTGTTCTCTCTACACCCCTTTGTGGTCAGAAAATCACTAAGTGCAGCTTTAATTCATTTATTTAAACTTTATTTGTATAATGCCTTTCATACATACAATGCAACTCAAAGTGCTTAATATAAAAAAAAAACTACAGTTTAACAGTAGAACAAAAAAATACATAGAAATGTAAATAAAATAAAATTTCATCTGTAGATAAAAGAGATAGAACAGGGAGAAATAGCAGCATGAGGCACATTTAGCGGAACTCTTGATAGTTAAAAAATGAAGTAAAACGGCTTTTAAAAATGGCTTTTAATCGGCTTTTAAAAAATGATCACAGGGCTCGCCTCTTTAATATTCCATAGTTTTGAGGCATACTTAAAGAAAGCAGCATTGTTTGATCGTTTTCTGTCTCCGGCTTTGGGGCACCAACAACTCAGCATTTGAAGATCTAATAAAACAGAGTATATGTGTAAAACATTTCTCCAAAGTGATGGACAAGTCTATGATTTCGTCTTGCCCGTGTTAGACATATCTGAGGTGGAAGTACACAGGAGATCCTCCAGACAGTGAAGCCCTGAGCCCACACAAAGACTGGCATGAGCATCACAGAATAATAACCAGTGCTCCTTCCTAATTTGATCCCTGTTCGCACTTGGGGCTTGCTGCAAGTCTATGGGAAGAAACTGTGAAGAACTTCTGGTGAAATTTCATAGGTTTTATTGTTAAATAATTCATAAGGTCATATCTGATTTGCTAAGATAGTTGAGTGCATGAAAAATAAAAGAAACATGGAATAGTTTTTCATGTGCTCCCAGTGCCTAGCTGTCCCCCAGCCAAATCAATGTATATTGCATTGCTTTTTGTTAACAATGACAGCATTCAAAACAGTAACAAGTCACTTACCAGTGCATTAAATCAGTTGTGTGGCCGCACACTGTTTAATCCCTGGGTTATGTTTTGCATAGCAATTACTTTGTAAATGTTTATATTTGCAGTTATTAAATAATGATTGTTATTAATGATCATTCAATTGATCAATGATTAATGACTTTCATGAGCACAGAACAGTCACATTTCATAACTGCCCGAGTCATTTGTTTTAACAAAGTGTGTCTTCTATCATAAAATTCTCTCAGAGATGGCCTTCCCTTATTTTTGATTCGAACAGATTACTTGTTCATCAATGAAACTGGTTAAGGTTGCTGTCTTCCACTTTGGGGATTCATCTGGAACATTGAGATCAAAAACAAAGAGCATTTGCCTTAGCCTCAGCCACAGCAGTGATCCACCATTTCATCATTGGGACTTCAAAGGGAATATCAATCTTTTATAACATAGGGTGGTTAATGATAGTTTCAATTTCTCTGTTTTAAAATGGTTAGATCAAAAGGCATAGTAGGGTTATTATTTGGAAATGTGCATTCAATCAGGTGCGGAGGGAGAAAAAAAAAAGAGCCAGAATGTTTGATTGTTATTCCACTCGTGATGAGATGATATGATCAATATTCCACAGCCATGGCTTTATTTGATGGAGAAGTCTATTACGCTCTCTGTTGTGAAGTTCCCCAGAGTTGGCCTCAAGCAATATTAATATTCAGAATTAGAAATGAAAGGATGGCAGCAGGTACCGTTGAGCCGTTACATTTCATATGAGTGGATGATCACTTAGTGACAGAAGTCGACTATTGCTCCCTTGGTTGTGGCAATTATACTCTTCATCAGGCACACAATATATAATGAGGAGAACTTCGGCACTTCTCTTTGCATGTGTCATCCAAATATATCCTTGATGCAGAACAGTGCATTACGCTTGGATAGATAAACATGACATCCATCTTAATGCAAAGCTTTAATATACATTTTCGGGTGAGTGATGCCTGAAATCACATTATCTGAAGATGGTAATTTCAAGTATTGCATATATGTATAATGCAAGCCATGTCAATTGAATATAAGATAACAATACCCAAGAGGGCTTCTTTACTGTGAATGTGTGGATAATGATGGTAGCGCAAGGAGGACCAACATTGCATCACCAAAATACCCATGAACACAATAAAGAACGTCCTCAAGGGGATTAGAGCCTTCAGGTATCATTTACCAAAGCATGTGCACTGCCTGAATAGCTTCCTTCAAGATACATAGTACATATGTAAGCCTATAAAGCTGGGAAAAATGAGAAACATAGCCAAATGTGCTGCCCAGTTTTAGTCATCATGCTAAAGTAATCTGAAGTGTGATATAATGTTTGGTTCAGATAAGGGATTCTGGATCTTGCTGTCTTTAAATCCAATGTAAAATAAATATGGATATGAAATGATTTCCACAACCAGCACTAAAACTAGCTGCTTCTGCTTTTGGGGGCTCCTCTATTATGCATTTCTTTATTTGTTTAGGTGGATTCTGATATGAAGTGAGGATAAACAAGTCCAAGAACAGAATGATTGGTAAATGGTATCGGCATCGTGTTTATTTTCATCCAGGTGAAGAAAACTTTTTTTGGGGGGGGCATTTTTCAAAACTATGTACCACTGTTTATGCAATCTTTAAACATATGTAATCAAGCTGATGCTCAGAAATCCCTTTCCTTCTGTGTCTTCCAATACGATGTGGCAGAAGACAGGCAACCAGCAAAGTAAACAGAAATGTGTGACTAATGACAGACGCTATCAAATGGACTTATCAACTGACATGATGTGTGAAAAAAATGTTCAGTCACCGCTATTTAAAGATGTGTAACTGCTGTGCAAGTGTGATCATTTGGAAAAGGATGTGCTTTGGTGCTTTTGTGGTTTGATTGTTTGAATCCCTGGTGGACTAACTGATGATTAGAATCAATCAGCATTATAGTAAAATCTAGGGAATAAGCCCAGTTTGTAAACAGTGGGAATTATCCTTCAGTATATATTGTAGCTATATATTGTAGCATGCAAATTATCGCATAATCTCTCTTCAAATTTGATATAATTAAATGGCATCAAAGTTCACCAAATACAATATCATCACTCTCTGGGACCCTTTGTTTGTAGATTGGACAGTCAGTGCATAGAGGATTAGATTATTGTTTCAGAGATTGCACGCAGCAATAGTATCTTGGTAAAATATATTTTCATAAGACAAAATACCCAATACAATTCATTAATGAAAATGAAAGAGTAAAGATGAATAAAAAAAGTTTTCAGAAATTGTTCTATGAAGCGGATCAATATTAGTCTATTTGCGTAAGAAGAAAGGGATTACAATGATGCAGATGTAAAATGGCAAAACATTGACTGTTCTGGTATGCCTTAAGCCTAGATAAAGATTAGATTATCCCAGTCTGACTGTTTGGCCGAGCTCAGGAGCACTTCCACCTGCCATGTGTGTCCTTCATTTTCAATTTGTCCAATTTTCTAAGCTTCCTTTAATATCGTAAGGCTGCTTTGCTGTTGAAACAGCATCTGTCTAGAAGTCCTTTCTTCTCCTACCCAAGGCATCGGTGGATTCCGTTTAATTTCTCCCTTTTAGAGTGGAGAGGAGGTCATAAAACAGTCTGAAGGTGACTCTCTTGAAGTGTTCTGTTTGACCTGAAACATCTTTCAATTTGATGTATAGCAAAGTAAATTTTAAATAAGTGTAATTGATAGTGATATAACACACAACAAACAATAAAAAAATGTTAATTTCCTCACTAGCTAATTTTCTTTATTTAAATAATTGTCTCTATTTGGTTTAGATCTATTTCAAGGCATCCAAGAAAAGAAGCAGTAGCAGCCTGTATGAGTTAACAGGTAAGCATCTCAGACTTTAATTGACATTACACTTTGGTAGAACATTATCTCCTTTCACCCCTCCTTGAAGTGCAATCTCATAGTGAAGAGATTTGTGCACCTCAGGGACCTGGGATCACAGTTGTCTGGAGCCTTAGGGACACCTAAGACCAACTGGTCTCAGGTGAGGGGCTGACAACATCTTGAATAAAATTCAAGAAGAGCTGTATGACAGCAAGAACTAAAGAAACTTTGCCTGGACAAGGGACACTGGGGCCTGTTTGCTTTTGGCTAGATTAACAACTCACAGCTCAGTCTTGTAAGTATTCATAAGTAAAATGTTAACTGGTATTCATTTTTTAAAATATTTGAGCTTTTAGGTTACAAAGTTGAGAGGCTTCATAGGTACATACAGCGGTGTGTCATCAGCATAACAATGATCATACCATATTTATGATCTCCAAGAAAGCAGTGGACCAAGAACTGACCTCTAACTTCACTGCGGAGAATGAAATGATAGTGAACACGATATTGTTATGGACTACACATTGTGTTCTTTCAGGTATGACTGGAGCCATGACCTTGCTGAACCCTGAATATCAATATATGTCAAATTGTTGAACCTCAGATTCAGGAGGAGTAACGTAGATTCTGTCATGATCATGAAACAGAGGAGCTCCTTTACACTCTCACAGATAATTGAGGGGTCATGGAAACCCTGTCTACATGTTTTATGGATTTGGAAAAGCCTTATAAATGCATATTTCACAGTATCCTGTGGGCGGCTCCGTGGAAGTATGAGAGGATCTAGATTGGTAAGATTAGGGTGGCACCTGTGCTGTTTGCAGATGATGGCATCCTTATGGCTCCATTAGATTGTGATCTCCAATGTACACTGGAGTAGTTTGCAGCTGGGTTGGATGATATCAGAATGAGGATCATGCCCTCCAAACCTGCAGCCGTGGTCCTCTCCCAAATCATTTTAATGAAGTAGGACCCACAGCATGAAATATTACCTCAATCTAATTTTACTTGTTTGAAATATGCCATTTAGGTAATATTTTCATAATGGAATTAAGAGGATGCTCACTGCTGGATGCTCAAAAAGCAGCCAATTTTAATGAACGTCAAATAGTGACGTGGGGACTAAACATGTAAATATTCTACCAGAGTCAAGTATCACTTTAAAATTTCAATTCATAGTGTAATGGAACCTTAATGTCCCCACCACATGTGCCAGAAAGGGGAAGAAGAAGTGAATGTGCATATGTTATTTTATTGTTTTTTTAAGTTAGAGTCCCATATTTATACCACCACAGTTTTTATGACTGTTTTTCCAAGGATGATCAGATGAGCACACATTCTCTTTTGTTGCAATGCACAACAAGGCAAGTGCCTTGCTAAAGGGCATCCTGAAAGAACTTGTTGAAGGCAGAAGATTAGTTCTCCATTTTCATCCATTTTCAGTACCCACCTTTTCCTAACTGGTGTTGGGATTTGAAATGGTAGCTTTCTGTTCACAAGGCTGTTTGTCTAACCTCTTGGCTAATGCCTCCTCAGGGTAGCAAAGCAGGATATCTAAGCACTGGAGTGCTGTGGTGGCTCTCAATGGACTCATTATAGCGTCTTGGCTAGTTGTTGTCCACAGGGAGCTGAATTTCTGCCTTTGTTCTTAATTAAAACAATAGATAATCCCCAGGCACAAACAGCACTTTGGTAGCACATTTGTTGGAACAGAGAGTAATTAATTGTGTCATTAGTATCCATTTTGTATTTCAAATGAGAGTTTCATTTACAGGACTCCTGAGGGACTGTGTCCATACTGTGATATAGTGTCATATAAGACCACACCAAGAACGCATTTGTTGTTCACTAACTGGGTATACATTTATGAGTTTTGATAAAAAACCACGCCAGCTGCATATCTAATTGAATGTAATTTTGCTCAGGAGCTTATCATAGCCCCTTCTCTGTCACAGCCTCTGTGCTCAGGACCATGTGACATTCGGACATTATGGAGCTGTGGCTGATTGCACCGCAGGAGCCCTTGGTGAATGTTTGTTTTGTCTTCTGTAGAAAGCTATCCTGGCTTTGATAAGTCATATGAGGGTGGTCTGTGTCTGATAATCCTTCCCTTAGACAACCCATGACCTCCCATGCTTGTGTTTCATCCAGCAATTTAATGAGTTCCAGCTATCTGGACTGAACAGAATGAAAGAAAGTGTCTCAAGAAAAAAGCGCAGGTGACGTGGGGTGAAATTGATCACAAAATGGCTATGACTTTATCTGCAGCTCACTGTGTGTATTTTTAACAATGTTTCATCCCTAATTGCCGCACATATGCACACACACACACACACACACACACACACACACACACACACAAGCAGCAATCAGGTATAGTTTCATTTAGTGACCACAAAGTAACCAGTGAATAAGTACAAACAGGATATCAGTGCTATTAACATTAATTTGATAAGAGCATTATTGCACTTAACCACCAAACTGGTAAATGTTGTTATACTATGAAGTCCAGGGAATGCTCCATCCACCAGCTTGCTAAATTAGCTTGTAGACAAATGCCAAATTAACACTTGTGCCACCACTTCCCCTTAATGATCTCATGGGATTGGTTTGACAGATTGACCTTTTCATCTCATAACTGTTATGTCATCACACTTAACCCCATTTTACCCTTAAACACTGGAGTGGGCCAATACACCATCTGACAAATGTACCACTGCAACATTTTACAAGTGTTGCAAATGGCTATGACAGGTTCAGTCAGTGAGTGCCATGTTTAATTATTATGCATTGCAATTATAGTAAAATAGTCAGATTAATGGAACAGGAAATGGATGGAAATTGTATGTATGTTACTTAGACTCAACCCCTTATCTTTTTTGTTTTTGCTTTCAGTACATACATACATATATTGAAGATGTGCCACCATGATTGAGGGAAAAAAGAAAATAGAGTAAATGTGCAATTTGCAGTGTTAGGTTTATAAACATGATCTCACGAACCATAGGATCTTATGAGTTGATAACGATGTAAGACAGATTTTGACATCCTGGAGGATAAAAAGCTTGAGAAAAGGTAGATTTAGAGGTTCTTTTGGTTCCTATTGATGATAGAAGCATGTTTACAGCATTCTCACATCAACATCTTACACAAAATATGGTCAACATTGTTTTTCTTAACAGCACAATACCATCTCTTTCTTGTAGATTTCTGAAATATTTAAATGGTTAAAACATAACTGCACAGACATCTTAGCAGAAATGGCAAGAATAATTCCCATGTTTGTAAAATGTCTGCCTTCAATACAGGCTATGCAAGAACTACAAGGTGGTAACTACTAATTAGCATCTTCAGTAGGCAGAAAAAATATATTGAAATGTGTTTAAGTTATCTTATTCATCTCATAACATGAAGTGAATTCCATGTCAACAGTTTGCATGGATATCGAGAGCAACGAAAGGTGATAAATGCACACATACATGACTGTCAAAGAGAGCACAACTGGATCTGTTTTGAATTCGGTAACTGGGAACAAGTCTGGTTCACAGGCCGAGCACCAAGCAGGGAGTGTGATTACCACCATCATCGCAAGTGCATGCCATCTCATTAAAATAAAGTTTGTGCCACTATTTTTAAAGGCAATACCTCTTTCCCCCATATAAGGTAAAATCTCATCATTTGGTGAAAAATATTTTCATTAGGGGTTTTTCAAGCCTATTTATTTTAAGGACTGGAAAATATTGATTTCCTTCTTACCACAGCAGGGCGCCAAAACATGAAGACATATTCTATATTTACTACTATTTAATTTAGATGTCATTTATATGACATTTAATGTGTTTTTGAGTTATTATTTAAGTTAGGATTCCTACAGTGTAATTTCAAAGCATCAGGTACACACAGCATTATGATCTTCTTTTAAGAAGGGTAAGAGGTTGATGCTCTGTGATTTAGCCCCTCTGTGTAAACTCTTCCAAATTACCTCTGTGTGATGTGCCTGCCTGTGGCAAGTTGCAGTTACACTAACAGCGAGGTCAACTGCGGACAAATACATTAAAGAACAACCTTCCTCTGGGCTAATCAATATGTTGTATCATTTAGCTGGGAGGATGTACTTAATTTTCAACTTCTCATCTATCAAGCCAGAATGTAAAAATTCCAATTGCTGTGTGGACATTAGTCAAGCAGAGAAAAGGACAAGTGACCCTTTTTTTACCAGACAAATCAATGTTTGCGCCTCCTCCTTTGCAACAGCCATTATGTTCACCTCTTCATGGGAGGGGGCAGTTGAATTTGTTTCCACCTTAACAACGCATTGCCTACTTACTCTCTCAGCAGCAGGTCTTAGATTATTCATTTAATTATTGTGTCAATTGTGTTTGGTTCTCTTACCACAAGTAAACTGTCCAAAATTAACATTCTATTCATAGATTTTAACAACCAACAACTTCAAATAATCCAACTAGTGGAATTTTGTTTTCAATTGCAATTTTGAATGGAATTTTGTGCAGACATTACATTAAATATGATCTGCACACAATCTGTTGTGCCAGCATATGGATTGTGTAAAAGGAGGCTTAAGCCAGAAGCTTCTGGGACATAGAAATACTGATATATAAGCAGAACAACAAATTTTATGTCTTTTTACCTGACATTGTAAATTGATGGAATGTTGCTTTCTTTTAGACGAACAGGAGATTGGGTTGCAGGGAAATAGAGAATGTGAGACTTTAACTCTGTTCAATATATTCTCTCGTTCTCCCAAGGTTGCAGGAATGTATTAAACTCACTCCATCCCCTCTCAGCAGAATACTAGATGAAGACGGAGAGAGGTGCTCATCTGAGTGATAGCTGTAGCATGCACTCTCAAAAAATGATGAAATACTTCTGCTCCTCCATCAACATAAATTAGGTTCAACTCACCCTCTCTGAATCTGGACTTTGGGATTAGCCATTAATAAAAGACAGCTCATCTTTTCTCTTAACTGAGAAAGACTCCTCCTTTTCTTCTTCTTCTTCTGCTATACAGTTTCCTGTTCATTGTGCAATTATGGCTTAATGCTAATTTTAGTCTGGCAGTTCATATATACTTCATGGCTGGCAGTTAGCCAGACTTGAGGAGATACTCTTGATGCAGTACAGGGTGGAAATGCTGAAAATAACTTGAAGCCCAATTTCAGGAATCTTATTAACCTCCAGTGAGGACATGATTTGATACTACTGGAAGGCTGATGTTCTTGGCTTTCATTGAGCATAAGTGACATCTATGTCAGATATGCAGGGCTGTCACTGGAGCCCCCAAAATGCCAATCAGTGAGCTACAGCATTGCTTCACACTATAAGTCCAAAATGTTCTAAATGTACTGCTTACATATTGTGGCACTGGATAGGGGGACTCAGGGGCTTACTCATACAAGAACACATTAAATATGTTTTAACAACAACAACAACAACAACAACAACAATAATAATAATAATAATAATAATAATACTCTTTATTTGTAGGGCAACTTCCTAACAAAAGTTACAAACTGCTTCCCAGTAAATATATAAAGCACAGAAATGAAAAGACAAATTAAACAATAAAATCACAACACAAAAACACAAAAAAATACAGCTACAAATATAAGGCACAATGGAAACCACAATGACATGGAAGCGGATAAAAAAAAAAAAATCTAATTCACTTTAAAGTTTTTGAGGATCTCAGTTTATGTGCTGGAACATATTGTATGGGTTTAAGAGCTCACAAAATGGGTTCATGAAGTGCTTGTAAGTCATAAGTGATAAACTCAAATCTTCTCGATGTAGTTATGAGCTTTGCTGTGGCATTATGTACCAACTGTAAGCAATGTTGAGAGTTTTGACTGAGACAGGAGTAAGATACATTGCAATAGTCTAATCCAGACAAAACAGTGGTATTAACCACACTCAACTGTCATAAGATAGGAGTGATCTTATTTTTGAAATGCTCCTCAAATGAAATAAACCCGATTACCAAACTCTTCACTCGCTCATCAAAACTCAGGTTAGAATCAAATAATTGGCCATACCAGTTTGACATTGTCTGCTGTTTGTCCGGCAATGTGGATCTAATTATGGGAGGACTGAATAACATAATCTCCATTTTATCTGGATTTAATTGAAGAAAATTTTATGACATCAAGCACCTCATGTCAGATAGACAGCTGCGGGACACCAGACTATAGTGTATGGTTTTCTGAGAGGTGCAGAGCTGTGTATCATCAGCATAGCAATTTTATTAGACATTGTGCTGGTGAATGATGTGGCCTAAAGTAGGGGACCCATAATTGACCCCTGTGGGACACCACACTTAAGTTTGTCTAAGAGGAAGAGGCATTACCAAAAGAACTTAAATAACTTTAGACGTTCCTCACATTTGTTTGATGAAGAATGAAAAGGATGGATGATTGATATTTTACAATATTGTTCTCTGGACTCCAATTTTCTATTTTTTTATTTTTTTTATTTTCTTAGGTAAGAAACTGATATTTGTTACTACTGAGATTTGGACACCAGTTTTCCAATCATGTCAAGAATGTGAAAGTTATAGAAAACATCCAACAATCCCAATTCTCCATGTATAAAAAGGACAAAAAGTTGATATTTTACATTTTTTCCCTAATTTTAAGATTTTTAGAATTTTAAGAATATCCAACATGAACTTTGTTACATGGACTGAGCAACAAAAGTGTTATGTACTCTGTGTACTAGTCAATACAGGAAAGAGTACCCTTTTTATTGCACCTTGTTTTTGCATGTCACCACATCCAAATGATAGTGGGAAAAAAAATGTTTTCATTGGTGTTCATTTCACACTTCAAGGCAAAATAACCAGAAAATTTGAAATTTGTGTTTTCATGAACGGTAGCCTGTGTGATTCTGTTACACTAGTAGGAGTGGAGAATTGATTAGATCTTCAGAGGATTTTCATATCAGATGAAATAATATTGCCACAGCATCACATAGATATTTAATGAATTATAAAAATTATGGGAAAGATTATCCATAAAATTAAAAACACCATCTGTGTGATTAAGCTTAGGAGCCAACAATATACCTAAAATCTTAGTGAATACATGCATTAAAATATGGCACAAGGAAAACTGTAAATGATTTGTGTCTCTTTGTATGTGAACCAACTCTGAAATCAGTCCTCTCATCGATTCACACTCAGCAGGATACAAGACCCTCTGCACACTAACAACAACATGGAGCAATGTGCCTTTTTACACTTCAAGTGTCTCAACTGCAAATACTATGTTGCTTTAAGACACAAACTGCTAGTTGCAAAATGCAGGGGTTCTTTGAATTATTCCTGTATGGTATTTGACTTTTACATACCATGACCCTCTACACTCAATATTTCTGTTTCCCAGCATACCTATCAGCATGATAGAAAAAAACCCTTTCTGCTCATGGAAACCTCTCTCCTCTAATATTCCACCCCCTCATGTCCTGAAAATGAATAGCCCTTCACCTCTAAATAAAAAAAAAAGAATGATCACAAAGTGAGAGGGGAAGATTGAAATCTCTCACTTAATTGAATGGTAGGAAATGGATTAAAGTTTACGTCCTGGATATCTGGTTGACTATGAGAGTGAAAGCAATTATACTGAGGGCAATCTAATCAATTTCTCTTCTAAAAAGGTGACAAATTAAGGGCAAAGGGCTGCTTTCCATTATCAAGAATTATTCATTCAGGGTCAGTTTCAATGAATGAAGTCTTTGCCAAAAGTATATCATTTAGTTTCTCTAACTGTTACAATACAGAAACATCAAGCATCAAACATCAAACACAAGCAAACAACAAACATGTTCTGTTTGCTTTAAAATCTAAGAAGAACATTCTGCAATTAATAGAAGTAAATGGACATGTTAAGATTTTGTGACTGGCTAAAATATCCCCCTGAAAGAGATTCTGCCATTTTCCTTGGAGGTAATTTTCAACCAAGAGCAACTACTGCATGACTGCAGACCTTGAAGCTAGAAGCCAATTAATTGGATTTTCCCCTCATTTGAAATTAACCAAGGGTCAGAGGCAAGACCTGATCCCTAAAGACCCCCTCCCTTAGTATGAATGCAATTAGTGTAGTATATCATCATGTTGAATACTTTGACTATGTCTGAAAGCAAGTAAAGGGACATCAAAACAAACAACCCCCAAGATATATGCAATTTTTACTATCCAGTACACATGTAGAGGTTTCATGTCTGTTTTGATCTCAAACAGAAACATTTACCTATTAAAATAAAAAAAAAATGTTTTGCTAGAACTAAATTATGGCAAGAAATTAATTGGGAGGGAAAAAAAAAGATTTTATGACTGCTGTTGCAATTGCATGACATTTTGAACTAATGTTTGTTATGTTGCATGCAAGCCTTTCTTGATACAGAAGTGAGAGCATCATGTTAGATAGTAGATAGTGGAATTGCAGTGACCTTGAACATGCTTAGTAATCATTTCTTTGGAATCTATAAATTTCATGAATAGTGATGCAACTGCACACACAGTATCATTTTTCATCGTTTAGCTGTAATATTTTGAGTGTAGTTTGGAAAATGAATGCTGAGCATAAAAATATAGTATATACAGTGTTGGGTTGGGGGGCAGTTTTTTTTTTTTTTTTTTTTTTTTTAGGCTTCCCTT
>OMKZ01035828.1:6900-43067 GCA_900302535.1 Neoniphon sammara | reverse complement strand
TTTTTATTATCTTTTTTTTTTTTTTTTTTTTTTGCATTACCCCTTAATTCTGACTAGAAGGTACAGCCAGTTGCTCAAAACCTAAGCCACTGTAGACCTGTTTGAATGTTGTAACAACTGATGGTAGGCTTTTTAAATTCCTCAACTCACAATATTAACAAAGCTATATAAAATGCTGCATGACCATAAACTATAAAAAAAAAAGAATAAAAAGAAGACGATGATATGGGTATATGTTTAGAATTCAGTACATGTACAAAGATAATTGTGTTTGTTTTTCCACTTTGTTGTCATTTCACCAGTCTTTAATATGTTTTAACAAATGTTTTACTAGACAAATATTGAGTGTTAGTTCAAGGTGTTTGACAGTTGGCAGCGCCCCAACAGAGATACTCATATCACACACTATTGTAGAAAATATTTATTGAATGTCTTTATCTTTAGCAAGATAAGGCCACAGCGTCTAGACAACCAGCACAGCTGTCTTCATCCTATACTTGTGACAGGAAATATTAACTCACAATACGGCAATTACATAGAACATTAACCATGTGTGTCTAAGTGTTAAATGTGCACAAAATGTATTTTTCTGCAAAATAAATTACTTTTCAATGAGTGGTTGTTGGGATTGTTAACATTTTGTGTTGTAAAAACAAATAATCTAAAATGATAGACCTAGTCCAATATTTGAATGATTGAAGGATTTGAAATATTTTGATTACTGGCATGAGGTAAAGCTTTAAGACAAATTGTATTCTTAGTACTTTGGAGCAAGCCCTGTTATTTAGAGGAACATGCACTGACAAGCAACTATCAAACCACACCTATATTCACTGAATCTTTAGATGATAAGGACTGAGGCTGTTATTATTATTTTTTTATTTAGATGAGGAATACACTGGATGCAGACATCTAATCCATAACTTTACCAAATGCGTGAACAATTTCTCTGGAAAACACCTCCTGGCTTAAGATCTGTTTGAAAGCCTTCTTCTAGGCTGGCCATTACTGTACATATTCCAGAGTTTGGGGGAAGAAATCCCAATAACACAACAGGCAAGCCTCCGGCCGGCATTTCCATGGAGCAGGCTCCCAGCATCCCCACCGAGCCCCAAGTCATCCTTCTTTTCATGGACAACCACTGCTCGTCCGATCACAGAGAACTGCCCAAACAGAGTTGCATTTGAATCTATCACCTGGTGGATTCGTCCCTGATGGGTCATGAAGTTGCCAAAGTCTCCCGGGTGGTTGGGGTGAGGGACGTTGAATGGATTGTAGTGGCCGGCAGTGGAGTCACATCCCTGGCTGAGGTCTCCATACTGGTGGATGTGCACTGCTCTGAGCTGTGGACTCTCTCTGGGGAAGCCACTGAGGCGCAGGAGGACCTTGAGGCCTCCCTGAGGATATTCCTGCTTAAACAGCACTTGCCCATACACTTTAGGTAGATCATCAGGTAGTGTTGTGCTGGGTCTTATTTTGCATGCTGCATATAAAGTGCCATGGTGCTCGGAGACCTCTGGTGGAGCCACCGTGTCAGTGTGAGTGGACGCGCTTTCTTGACAGCTAACCAGGAGAACCAACAGTGCTGGACAGAACAAAACTGTCCGCAACATATTCACTGACCTGAAAGAAATTAAAATCATAAGGACATCTTCACACAATTGCGTAACCATGGCCTACTGCACAACTAGCCTATCAACCTGTTGTTGCAGTAAAACATTAAAGCTGGACTACTGTACAGCAGATCAAGGACGATTGCCTTTATTTTGGCCCCAAAATGTATCCTATTACGCACAGGACGCGTCAGCTATTCGTTCTTGTCTACAATGAATCGGCAAATTTAATGACGCATTTTTTTTTCTCTCTACATAGAAAGCCATCATGGGATCGTGCATACCGCTGCATTAAGTCCACTCACCTGTGCGAGGTCATGGCCAGATTAAACCGCAACAAAAACCTGGAAAAACACTGCAATTTTGGGCTGTAGCTTTTCCCCTCAATCTAGTGTTTAGAGTCTGGCTATGTAATCTGCTTTAATGACTTATATAAGCGTGGCAGTAGGCGTAGTTTAGGGTGGAGCGGAAATCTTCACCCGACACCAGTTTGAAGATGGTTTGAGGGCAATTTCGACATTTTTTTTAAGCAGCTGTGTAATTAAATTTTGTTGATGTAGGCCTAGAGTTGATTTGATACTTAGAGTTGTTACATGGTTTTTAAAGCTCTATTTCAAAATTTCAGTAAAATAGATTATATTGTTATACATAAACCATGTCTTCAAAAGTCTGATGATAGCATAATAGGCCTATTAAAAGGTAGCATATAGGCCTATATAAAAATGAAATGCATGATTATTAATTAACTATTATTACTGGATGGAATAATAATTACAATGATGAAGTAATTGTTGGAATTTGCATAATAAGTAATGTACAACAACAACAACAATATTATTATTATTATTACTGTTGTTGTTATTGTTATTACTATTTCTGTCTGTTAATGTAAAGAATTGAAAAGCCTAAATATTTTGAGTGTTTTTGTTAACTTATTATTAATTATTATACTTACAGCAGCATCAAAATACATAAAATAAAATTGGAAGGACATTAGACTACACTGCTTAGCCTATGTACCATTCAATAATCAAATTGAGGATATAGCCTGATTTCCGTAGGAGTAATTAGAGCTTTCAAAATTTATTTATTTATGTGTTTAGTTAGTTAGGCATGGTTACCTAATATGTTGGAATATCGTATTAATAAGGTAAATAAAAAATACTGTTATCTATATCCATATTATGAAACAGGTAGTTTCAAACTTGCACTAACCTGGTTTTCACACTCCAGGTCAGTAGGTGGCGGTATTGCACCCTTTAAATTGTATGCCAACCCATCTAAAACAAAACCGACAAGAAGAAGACATATCAGAGGCAGCCGAGTGGCTGGGTATAGACTGGCAGAATCGAATTGTTTCATTAAAAAAACTACATATTTATCTCCGAGACATGTCCAAAAGACATCGTCTTGATTTGGGTGATGACTATTCCTCCAGCAAGAAGAGGTCTGATGGGTAGGTTATGCTCCGTAGGTAATATGACTGCGTTAGCTGGTTAGGTAACTAACAGCTAACTTGGACAGCGAATGCTTGCTACCTTGGCTAGTATAAGCTAACTGTACATTATTATTTAGGGAGTTGGTAACTGTTAAACCTCGGACCTAGTGTTACTGTACTTAGCCCATACCAGAAGATCTCTATTGAGTAACGTAACATGAGCGGTCCTCTGATCCTGGACTGTATCGTACCTAGTGATATTGAAATCTTGTACTAAAGCAAGCTAACGTTACGGCTGTGCTAACGTCAACTTAGCGAACAGACGAAGCATCATTAGCCGTTGTGTTAACGTTCATCACACGGTTTTTGCACGTGTGTATAGGAAGGAAATGGCTAACAGCTTTAGCTGCTAACGTTACTTGACTTAGCCACTAACGTCAGCTGCAAAGTTAAATACGGCGACTATTAGATCCTCAGTTTTCCTAAGATAAATTCAGTTGTCAAGCTTCGTTCATGATTTAACAAAGGATTTTAGCAAGTTAGCTAACCGTAACTGCTACTCGAGATATTTTCTAACCGGTTAGGCTAACTTAAAGGAAACGTTAGCTGATGTTAGCTGAGGATGATAACTACTTGATAAAGCATATACTATTACAATTTCCAGTAATTTTAACTTACATATGTTCATCTCTTGCAGCTTTGTGGGGTCGTAGAAGGTTAGCAACTGGCAACGTAACTGTTAATGTTTTTACAGCCCAAACTCTTAATGTGATGTGCTCTCTTGACTTTAACAGAAGAGACAGGGATCGTGACAGAGACCGTGAGGATCGCTCCAGGGACAGGGATCGAGATAGGGATAGAGACAGAGACCGGGACAGAGACCACCTGAAGGCTCCTAGTGTCCCATCCAACAGTGTGGCGGTCGGGGGAGGCTTGCCACCCCTCAAGCAGATGGTTGTACAACAGCAAATCAACCCATTCACCAACTTACCACACACCCCACGCTACTATGAGATCCTTAAGAAGAGGTTACAACTTCCAGTGTGGGAGTACAAGGAAAGCTTCAATGAGATCATCACACGTAATCAGAGCTTTGTGCTTGTGGGAGAGACAGGATCTGGAAAGACCACACAGGTTTGAAATACACTAAACTTACATTGTTAGCTACTGCATTGCTGGAGTGCAAAAAGAGCTTGTGAAGTATTGTAATGTTCAAGGTGAAGGCACTGTGTCCCTGTGCTCTGAAAACCAACCATATTACTACAAAATATGACTTAAGGATTAAGAAAAAGAGCCTTGTTTTCCTGCTTGACCTTGCATTTTTGAGTTTATCTGCTGCAGTTTGAAATGTTTTCTTGAAACCAAGGTTGGTTGAATTTTCTCAACCCACACAGGAACATAGAATCTTTCTGTTGAAGTTTAAACCCAAAAATCATCAAAATTACAGTTTGCTGCATCTTTTCATGACAACAGCAGTATACTTCCCTCCTCTGTAGTTGTTTTGGTTTAATCTGAATTTAGCACTCCTTCAACCTCCAGATCCCTCAGTGGTGTGTGGACATGGTGAAAGGCTTGCCTGGACCTAAGCGAGCTGTGGCTTGTACCCAGCCCAGAAGAGTGGCAGCAATGAGTGTGGCTCAAAGGGTGGCCGATGAAATGGATGTAATGCTTGGACAAGAAGTTGGCTACTCCATCCGATTTGAGGACTGTAGCTCTGCTAAGACTATATTGAAGTAAGTGGTGGTGTGTGTGATTGAGATCAGCTGTTGTGCAGTAACTGCCACTTATCCATGGTATGTTTGTAGGCAACAAGTATACCACCTTGCTGATTTTGTCTTTCCACTACTGGTGCTATGTCTAGCAATGGATGAATGAGCTTTCCAAGTCTAAGTTAATTTTACTACAAGGGCAATGAGCTAGGTACTGAGTTTTGCCAATATGTGTGTTGTTTATTTGGTTTTGGATTTATCCTTGCCAGCTACTATCTTTTATATGAAGTCCAGCAATCGGAAATACACGGACAACAGTGAAAACAGGCGGCGTGCATAAGGTCAGTAGGCACACAGAAATCAGTTTCCTGTTTGTTTTAATCTATGATTTGTGCATTTTCTCACCTGCAGGTACATGACAGATGGTATGTTGCTTCGGGAGGCTATGAACGACCCATTGCTGGAGCGATATGGTGTGATCATTCTAGATGAGGCTCACGAGCGAACTCTAGCCACAGATATCCTGATGGGAGTCCTCAAGGAGGTGGTGCGTCAGAGAACAGATCTGAAGGTATTTGATTAATTTTGAATTGCAATGATGATTATTTGCCTTCATCTCAGAATTTGTTTTGTTATTCTTGATCTGAACTGCTTAGAAGTGCACATGCACTGATGTAAAGTTTTTGGAACAGATGCCAAGTTAGTTAAGGACCAAGTACTTAACTAATTAGACTGGTCAGTATGAAAACTGATCCAGCTACTGCTCAGTTTTATTGGGCTATTATTCTGTTGGCCTAGAGTATTGGCTTATTATAAAATAATTATAAAACCATTATATACACCTCACTGACAATTGACTAACAGTTATTCTGATTAACAAACAATAATGACAACTGTTAAAAATCAGATAGGAAATAGGCTACATAGCAAAGATAAGGATATAGCTTGTATTTTTTGAAATTATGTTAATGTTTTTAATACATTTGTCAGATATAGCATGGATGGGGGATTTATTTGGGTAGTTTTTTCTTGCCCGCCATGAGGATTTAGGTCAGAAGATGTCATTTTGTTCTTTATAAACTGTGAGCCTATAAAGCCATTTGAGAGTGTAAACAGTGATTAAGGGCTATAAATAAACTTGAACTTCTTTAGACTAGATAACACAGTGCTAGGCTATGCCTATTAAAACAGAATGGAACATAGTCTAGGCTGTTCTTCTAAACATCAGGACTTGTGCCTGGGAAGTTTAAAAAATGGTACTGCATTAGTATTTTGTTGGAAGAATGTTGGAAGACCATCTTGCTCCTACTGGAAAAGTTTTATCTCATGACTATGTGCAGCATGTCATTAAATGATCTATCAGGACAGCTTCAATTGCTGATTTGAGTATGAGTACTTGGGATCTGGATTGACCCCAGTCTCAACTTGCAGATACTGTTGGTGCCCCTGTCCATAAATGGAATATATCTTTGGAGGAAAAAAAACAAAACATGTACAACAACCTTTTCCTTCACGCACAGGTAATTGTCATGAGTGCCACACTAGATGCGGGGAAGTTCCAAGTGTACTTCGACAACTGTCCTCTGCTCACTATCCCTGGGCGAACACACCCTGTAGAGATCTTCTACACCCCAGAGCCAGAGCGAGACTACCTTGAAGCAGCTATACGCACTGTCATCCAAATCCACATGTGTGAAGAGGAGGAAGGTGACTGCCTTCTCTTCCTCACTGGTCAAGAGGTACGACTGATAGTACTCACATGGGTGGTTTGGTCTGAAGTCTCATGAAAGCACAGTTGTCATGTTTTCTTAACGGCAAAATTAAACCCACCTTTCTTCCAGGAAATAGATGAGGCCTGCAAACGGATCAAGCGTGAAGTAGATGACCTTGGACCTGAAGTTGGTGACATCAAAATCATTCCACTGTATTCCACACTACCGCCACAACAGCAGCAAAGGATCTTTGAGCCCCCTCCTCCAAGGAAGCCCAATGGTGCAATTGGAAGAAAGGTATTTTTGGAGAACAGATTAGAACAGATTATGCAGTTTAGATTTCAGCCCACCTCCAGGTAGCAGTAACCCATCAAATGAAATGACACATCTTACTGCGCTGGAAGCTTTTAAATGATACACTTCGTTCTATGAAATGTGGTTTTGTCAGATTTTGAGAACAGACAGCTTATAACCCATTGCCTCATCCCCAGGTTGTGGTGTCAACAAACATTGCTGAGACTTCTCTGACTATTGATGGTGTGGTGTTTGTCATTGATCCTGGATTTGCCAAGCAAAAGGTGGGCAAGATTGAATCATATTTCCACATCTTTTTGTTTGCATTGAATCCAGCGTGTGGGTCATTAGGTTTTTCTATGATTGAGTGTTATATAAAACATAACAAGTACATCTCAAGTCAGCAGTTTTACTTTAATGTCTTTTCAAATATGTGTCCAGGTGTACAATCCCCGCATCAGGGTAGAGTCTTTGCTGGTCACAGCCATCAGTAAAGCTTCTGCCCAGCAGAGGGCGGGCCGAGCTGGCAGAACACGTCCAGGGAAGTGTTTCCGCCTCTACACTGAGAAGGCCTATAAAACAGAGATGCAGGCAAGTTTGCACAGTTCTGAACACCTGAACTCCTCAATTTTTGAGATTTTAGAGGCATGTGAAAAGTTACAGAAAACCTCAGCTGGCTTATTTTGTTCTTAGAATAAATATTGATATCTTTGGCTCATTAAAGATGACCTTTGTTAGTGTCTATTATTTTTTCATTGAGGTCTTATTTTTTCTCTTTTGAGAAGATATATCTAACATTGTAAACTGTCCCTCTCCAGGATAACACATACCCCGAAATTCTGAGGTCCAACTTGGGATCGGTTGTGCTGCAATTGAAAAAGTTAGGTATTGATGACCTTGTGCACTTTGACTTCATGGATCCACCTGGTGAGTATTTTTTTTTGTAGTTTTGTTTTGAATGGATAGAATAGAACATTTTTAGGTCTCTAATGAGGCTGATCCTCTTAACTTCCTTCCGTTCATTTCTAGCTCCTGAGACACTCATGAGGGCCCTTGAGCTGCTGAATTACCTGGCAGCTCTCAATGATGATGGTGACCTGACAGAGCTGGGCTCCATGATGGCAGAATTTCCCCTGGACCCCCAGCTGGCTAAGATGGTCATTGCTAGCTGCGAGTTTAACTGCTCTAACGAGATCCTTTCCATTACTGCCATGCTGTCAGGTAATGCCCAGAACTGGGCTGATCTTCCTTGCCTACAGTAGGTCAGGTCTCTGGGGGAAAAACAAACAAAAATCTAGTGCTCATTAGTTTGTCCAAGACGTTGTGGAACAAATGCAAATCATGGCTGCACAGTTAATCATAGATAATTGCATATTGTGGTTTGTGTTTCCACTCAGGTGCTTCCTTTATATGTGACCATTCACAACCTTTGAATGTGCAGTGTACACCCAGCTATAGTGTGAAATGTGGGAAATAAACAAAGAAACGTTATGTAGACCATCTGTGGGAAGACTTTCCACTTTGCTTGACAAAGGATTGTATTCAGTGTACAGAAAAAAATATTTCTTCCAAGTCTGAACACGAAAACCTTTTAGGGTCTTCAAAGTGGATCATTAATAATTTGAATTACTTTGGTTACAGCCACATGATGACATACAAGTATTGTGTAGGGATTCTCTGCAAAGTTTGCCTTTAGGGTTGTAGCCAGGGCCGTCAGAAAGGACGGTAAAATGGGAATGATTTAGGGGGCACTGCGCTGCCACACAGTGTCTGGACAATTAAGGCACCTCCATGTGTTATGTGTCACTTAAGGAAAAAACAACAACAAACGAACAGTATAACAGAATCTGTGATGAAAAAATACATTTTGCGCACTAAGTAAACTGGCTATAGCCGTGCCCCAGAGTAATAATTATTTTAATTTTGTATGTAACAACCACAGTAAGACAAAGAATGAGAACAAGACTTTCATGCTTCTTTTGATCTAAGAAATACTGCACTGAAAAAGTGAAAATATAAACTGATAATCATGATCACAATCTTCAGCAAAATAATTAGGCTTATTATTTGTGACGTGATCATGCAGCCCTAATGGGATTTCAGTCCATGCTTCATCATTTGAAAATATATGTGTATCAATGTTTTGGTTTGGCACAAATCCACAGTTATGGTTGAAATGACTTTCACTCTCGAGGGCTTCACCTAAATTCTAATGTAAAGCTTCTTTTGATGTTGACGGTCAACTTTGGTGACTACTTTTTATTTCACATTGTAATACATCGGGGCCATGATGGAGATGCTTATTTAATGGTGAATGAACTTTGTCACTCAGCATTTCATCATCAAAGCAAGTGGATAGGGCAGGCACCACTTTAATTTTTTCATATTCATCACATTTACCTGAATTTTCTTTTCATTGATGTATTGATGAATGATTTCGACTAAATGTAATTGCTTTGAATGTTAGGGCGTAATCCATCACTGGTCTATTATAATGGGTTTGTTCACTTGTTGGTCTGAACCATGAATAGTTACTGTTGATGTCCCTAACACTTTATAGTTGTGTGAAAACTCTTGTTTTACAGATGTGGTTAAATGACCCCCTCTACGAGCTAATAGCCAGTACAGTTGGGAATGACCATGAGAAAAGACTGCAGCCCCTTTGATAAGAGCTTGTGGTCCTGCCCTGTCCCAACGCTGTGTCGAGTGCCGTAGCATCATAGGCTTTTCTCCATTTTTCTATGAATGTTTGACTCATCCATATGGGCGGCTTTGTTGGGGCCCATACCAACCTTGTTTAGTCCCACAGTGTTTTGTCCGCCCCACGGAGGCTAAGAAGGCAGCAGACGAGTCCAAGATGAGGTTTGCTCACATCGACGGAGATCACTTGACGCTGCTCAATGTCTACCACGCCTTCAAACAAAGTGAGCATATTTCTCAATCTGGGCACAACTTCTAGACCTTATGTAAGACATTGCTAAATGTAGACCTGCACCTAGTGGCCTCATCTCTTTTGACATTATGGTATTGCAGCGCCATAATGCTTGCTCTGGTAACTTTGCATTTGTTGGCAAAATAAAAGTAAGTCGGAGTTCTTATGTTAGTCCTGCGAATGCAGATACCTGTCCAAAATTTTCAATCCTTTCTGTCTCTTTCCCAGACCACGAGTCTAACCAGTGGTGCTATGACAACTTTGTCAACTACCGTTCACTGATGTCTGCTGACAATGTGCGTCAGCAGCTGTCCAGGATTATGGACCGCTTCAACCTGCCTCGCCGGAGCACAGAGTTTACCAGCAGAGATTACTACATCAACATCCGTCGAGCACTCTGCACCGGCTTCTTCATGCAGGTGAGCAGATGCTGGTGGACACAGATTTTAATACATCAGATGAGGTGTCATGCACTGATTACATCCTTCATGATGTTTCCACAAATATAAGGTGTGCACCAGAAATCACTCCATCCCTCTGTGTTTTCTTTCTTGTTTCTGGTATTTTTTTTCCTCTGCAGGTGGCTCATTTGGAGCGCACAGGTCATTACCTCACAGTCAAAGACAACCAAGTGGTCCAGCTGCACCCCTCCACAGTCCTGGACCACAAGCCTGAGTGGGTGCTTTACAATGAGTTTGTCCTCACAACCAAGAATTACATCCGCACTTGTACAGACATCAAACCAGAATGGTATGTGTATTATTTAAGTGTTAAATCATGCAATGCAAATAAATTGTGATTTAACTTTGATGTTATTGTAAGTAGAGACAATCTTTCTGATAGGAACTTGTAATGATTTTGTTTTTCCTTTTTGTTACAGGCTAGTGAAGATTGCTCCTCAATACTATGAAATGAGTAACTTCCCACAATGTGAAGCTAAGCGACAGCTGGAGCGAATTGTTGCCAAACTAGAGACCAAGGAGTATTCCCAGTACTAAAAAACAACAGAGAGAAAAGTGTCCTGGAATATAACTGCGTATTATAGTTTTAGATCTTTCAGTCTGTATCATTGTACCTTCGTGTTTTAAATTTTTATATTTTGTTTGCTGTTTTTGTTGTTTGTTTGTTATGTAACTTAAGTGTAATGTCACGTGAAATATCAGTGGCAAATGTTCGACCTGGCTGAATATTTTCAGAAGGAATATCAGAGACGTCATTTAGATGTGGTTGACTTTCCTTTAGGAAATTGCTGAATCATGAAAGGCTATGTGGTTGCCTTGTTTCTTTAATAAAGGAGCTTTGACTAAATTTTTGTGTACATAATCACTTAATAAAAGGAAAGGTCTGGTTATGAAAGTTATTTACTGTCTAATGGAAATTTTGTTTCCGTCTTAAAGATTCAGAAATATGTAGTAGTTTAAACACAGCTGCAATAAACGATTTTTATAACACTCCTTAGCCTGTGTATTAATCTAGTATTTAATATTGGTTTAGTTTGCTTAAAACAATGTATTATGACCTGATGATCTATTGGATGTTTTTTGCCAAACAGCTGTTAACAGTCCAGGTCACTTTAAATGTCATTACATATGACAGGGGACTTGTTGTGGAGGAGTACACCATGAAACAAAATACTGAAGAGGTCTGACATAGTGATAGGCAATTTCTGCCATTTTGAAATAATCTGCATCGGCCAATGGTCAATTAACAAAAACTTTGCTCGTCGTCCCTTGTGTCACTTCTGCAAGTGTCACCTGGTTTAATTTTTTTAAGATTTTCAAAGATTTTATGATATTTATTTTCAATCAATTTTATGAGTGTGAATAAGTGCAGATTTACCAAAGAAAAGAAGATACATTTTTTTTGTGTCACGTTTATTGTGAAATTGTATTTTATCACATGCAATAAATAAAAAAAACAGTCATTATGTCAGCCATCGGCCGCCCTATTCTGACACTTTTCATTACCGAGAAAACCTTTATTGCACCAGAAATACATGAATGCACCTCACTCTATAATCCTATCAAGTCATTGGAAGTTCTGCCAACTAGTTTAGAACATAAATCCAGAGTGTCATTAAAAAAACAAGACAGCCTCAAATGCTAATCCAGGCACGCTTGCCTTTGAATAAAACGTGATTTGTCCTGACTAAATTTCCACAAGTAAACTAAACAATACACATGCAACACTTGGTTTCAGTACATATAGTCATTTTCTAAAAAATAACAATAAATTGTTGCCTAAATGATGGAACATCAGACCAAAGATACTATTGCCGCTGCTGTTCAATATCCTCTATAGTCTCGGGCAGGCACCTGTTGCGTGTCTCTGACAGCGTCCTTGCCACTATTCCTCCCAGTATAGCCGCAGAGCAGAGGACGGCCTGGGGCAGGTCCTGCCAGAACTCATCCAGTAAGAGGATCAGCGGAGCCACAGCCACCCCGAGCCGAGCCATGAAGGAATTGTATCCCATACCATTTTGCCTGAGAAAAATATGCATATATTATACATATATGTTAGAAATGCCAAAATGTGAGAAGGTCTGTTTAGCTTGAGAGAATCATGATGATAATGATGATGCAAGGCAGACAGTTATGATTACCTTATTACAGTGGGATATAGCTCAGAGCTGTACAACACAATAGTTGCAAAGGATGCTGCCGAAAATCCTTTCCCAATGACAGCTACCACCGTTCTGGCAACAGACTCATCTGAGAGCAGAACATAATTAGGTGAGAGGTATTTCACCATGTTTCCAGCTGGTAATTTCTTAAGATTTTTCGAAACTAAATACTGTTGTTGCAACACTCTATGTACAGTTAGTTACTCAATCGAGGGACTTGAAAATGGAAAGAAGCTGGCTCTTGCATTTCTGAAAAACACTTTGATAGTAAACTCAAAGCGCTTTAGATAATGTAAAGTCCAGATTTAATTCTTTGGAGATGAATGTATGAATGAGTCCCTACCTTTGGGTACTACAATGTTGATTCCAAGACAGACTCCAACCATCAACAGCGCTCCCACTTCAGTGCACCGCCTGCCTATTTTATCCAGTAAGTAGTAAACTATTATTTTGGCTGGTAGTTCAATCATAGCATATGTAAACTGGGTCAGATAGATATTGAGCCCAAAGCCCGTGATGTTGAAGCTGATGCCGTAGAATGCAGTTGCCACACAAAACCTAGGGGAAGGGAGAAGGTTGATTAGTATTAATTTGAAGAGGAAACTCATTAAATTGAAATAATGACGTTAACATTCAAGGAAAAATCTTGACATTGTCTGTTGAACTATAATCATAAACTGTTTCCCTAGTTCCTTCATGATGTAGCAATGGTTTTGACGCAATCACAAAATGGTTTTCTAACTTAAAAATATGAAAAATGAAATTGAGAACACAGACCAGACTATGCCTGTACATAGGGCCAGTCTCCTCATTTTGGGTGTCCGTATTAGGTCAAGGTAGGAATAGGTCCTGTTTCTTTTCTCAGCCATAACAATGCTGGATAGCCTCTGAAAAGAGCACAAATCTAAATTATTCAAGAACCACATTTTCAAATAATCAGGTCAAAAACTCTGTTGTCAGTTGAGTTTCTTGGCATAATCATTGTCTGGAATATGCTAACCTCTGTTGTGAGCGTGTCCGTTAAGTCTTCGGTTTGGTTCATCTTGGCACATTTTTGCAAATAATATTTAGCCTTCTCCAGTTTTCCGTTGGCAATGAGCCACCTGGCCGACTCAGGCATCCACCTAATGTTGAAGGCAAAGAATCTTTAGTCCCAATAGATTAAATGGTGATGAATTACATTGCATCTAAACCCAGTCTTACACATGGGCGCTGAAACATCTACCAGGCAGCAAAAGCACAACCCCAGCCCCAGAATAAAATATGAGCTTTGAGGGCATACCTCCAGGTGAGGATGGCCAACGTCAGGGGCGAAGTGACGCTAATGGTCAGCCACCGCCAATCAGTCACAAAATAAGCTATAGCTGGAAAGACTGTGTTCCCAAATGTCCAAGATAAACTATCAATCACTCCCACCAGCTTCCTGTGCTCAATGTCGACCCACTCCACACCTGCAAAGAGCAAACACCTCATCACCTTGAAAATATTTCCAGATCAGCTGTTTACAATGTCTATTCTTCTACTCCATTTTTTTTTCTAGACCTGCATTTAGCTTCTGAAGTGAACGCAACATGATTTAAGACAAGTCCAGCACTTTGCGGTCAGCCCCTACTGGAGTGCATGTGTTAGAATAGCTCATCATATGGCTGATGGTAACAATAGAACAGAACAATAGAACAATAGAAAGTAGGCTGTAATCACTGAGGACCGCTGAGACAATGACGATGCCGGTGATGCTAAACCCAGTGAGGAACCGCAGCACTGTAAACATCAGGTAGGATGTGGAAAAAGCGCTGGCAACAGCAAACAACATTCCCAATATATATGACAGCAGCAGCATGATCCTTCGTCCAAACCTACGGGAAAACAGGAAGTCGCATAGTTGTGGAATTGTGAAGTTCTTTGTGGAAGAGACATTGGCAATAACAACATTCAAATCATATGTTTTCAAGTACATTTACTGAAGTGCTGTACTTGGAGATAATGGCACTTCACTTGAATTTTCATTTTGTGAGACTTTATACATTTACATGCCCTACATGCCCTTATTTTTTTTTATTTTGTTTTTTTTATTTTCTATTTTTAGTTATAATAGCTAGCTTTAGAATAGCTTTAATATGCAAAACTTGAAATATGATGCATTGTTAGAGCTGAAACTAGCAAACAATGTATTGATCACTTGGACCTAAACAGTAAAATATTTCATTCCATTTAACACAGAAAGAAATCATTTGTCAAAATGACTACTTTTTCATACTTAAATAGGCCTTCACTTTGCCTTTAAAACATCTGCACTTTGACCTGAATAACATTTTCAATGCCAAACTTTTAGTGAAATATTTTTTCCATTATGTTATTGTTAAGGATTTGTCAAGGATTCAAGCATTTTTTCCACTACATTTTCCCTCAATCTACTATATCACATAAATTTTAGATTTACTGTCACAATGGATTGTTATTGATTAGTTGAAACACTCTAATCAGTTACAGGCTATGGAAGCATGCTGTATGGTAGCCAAACTGCAATACCTGTCACTCAGACTTCCAAAGCACATGGCTCCAAACATCACTCCAATGAAGAAGATGGTAGCAGTTGCTTTGTTTTCCCTTCTTTTATCACACACCAGGTCCCACTTTTAAGAAAAAGGATAATTTCACTTTGTATACTGTGAACAGAACAGAACCGCTTCCCTCAAATGCTTTCATGAAGGTAAATAGGAACTGGTGAGCACTTTTACCTACAGCTCATTCAAACACTGTCATTCAGTGAACTAGACCCATTATTTAGCATCCATTCCACTTTGAATTATGTAATTAAAAAATATATTTACTGGAAAAATGTAAAGGACTGAATTGTCTATGGGGATCATTTAGTTTAATTTTTTTTTTTTTTTTGTGCAAGTGAAAAGAAAATTTATTCACCTCTGTGGCCAGAGTGGACTTGAAAGTGGTGGTGTCGTACACCCAACCATTCTGGCATGGCACCGTGGGTAAGTCAGTGATGTTGGAGGAGTTGAGCAGCAGATGATACTGAGGCTCTGCGAACATCTGACAGGTGTTTAGTGACCCATCCTCCTGGACTGGAATACTAACAGTAAGCCTCTGCTGCAGATTTAAATTCCTAAAGACATCATCATCATCCAGAGCACTGATGTTGCAGTGGTGAGGGGGCACAACTGCTATGAAGTTGTTTAGCATGAAGTGGCACGGCAGTGTGAACCGGCCAAGGAAACTGATTGCAATTATCATCTTCTGGAATCTTCCAAATCCATTAATATCTGAAAGTATGTTCTCAAACCTCATTGTGAACTCCTTCTGTCTTCCTTTGCAATTATAAAAAAATAAAATAAAATAAAAAGCACTCACTATTCCAGTTCCATATGAAAAACTTCAGTGTCATTGTAAGACCGGACAAGACAATCCTTCGTATTTAACTCCCTCAAAGGTTGGTGTATTGAAGTTGAAATGGGTTAATATTTTACGGCATTTAACCATTAAAACAACTTCCGTCTTTGTGAAGTAGGCTAATGTCTGCATTCATAGTAATATATTTAAAGCAGGCACATTCTGTATCGAAGTTCAGTCCAAAGGTGAATGGTAAATCAATACTGGTGTGAGTGATAAGATTTTTTTTTATATAGTACATGAGAATGATTATACAGGCTCTGCTTTTTTGCCCAGTACAATCACAGTCTTCACTGTTGATCAATGTGCAGCTCCACTGGAGAAGCTGGGGGTTAAGTGCCTTGCTCAAGAGCGCATCACCTGTGGGTACTGGGGGAGTGGAAAGCACTGTCCCTTCTCTTTCCTGCAGGTCCAGGGGATCAAACCGGTGACCTTTTTCTCATGAGCCCGTTTCTCTAACCTTGAGGCGACGGCTGCCCCGTGGCCTACTTCAATATTCACTGCAACTCACTGCAAGCAGTCTAAGACTCTTATTTTGTTTTTTGTGAATATAAACAAAACGTTGAAGGTAGTATGCATGACATCAACAGATTGATCATCTTCTGAAACACAAAAACTTGCAATCTATAAGCAATTTCAATGGCTTTAATGGCATTTGATTACAGAACTCTATGTAAATGTTTGGGCACAATCCATAGTTTGACCCAGTACTGAGTCATTTCAGTGTCCACAATAGTTTCCGGCAGACGGGCATTGTGTGTCTCTGGAATTAAAGAAGCTGGGTGCTGGAGCTGGAAGCTGGAACAGCACTGGGTGGAGAGATCCACATTTCTTATATATTGGATATGGGTATTGTTGTTAATAAATACTGAATGTTTTTCACTGATTTTGTTAACTATGTTGGAAAATATACAGATTTCATGCAGTCAAAACAAGTGTTTCAACCTGATTCAACTTCCAACCTATTTTGTTCAAAGTGTAATAGATGAATGCTTTCTCTGGACCTTCAGTTGCTGTGTGGCTGATCTGAGTGAGACAGATGTTCACACCAAATCCAGTGACATTCAGGCGATTGCGTAATAAGCTCACGCCTCCCCACACTTATGAACATAAGGAGACATCAAACATTTGCTTGTGTCACGCAAAGAGGTAAATCGGACTGAGCAAACTTGTAGAGAGCAGGGAGGGAACAGGGTCAACTTGACCTAAACCATACCAAGAAAATGCATAATAGGGCCCACTTGTGGAAAATATGGTGAAAGATGACTGATCTGACTACATCACTTTATCCACATCTCTGTAGAAAAGTGCTGATGGTTTATACACCACTGAACTCTCAGTTGTGAATTTGTCATTGTAAGGAGGGTTTTTATGAACTGCAAGCTTACTATAATATCCCTCACTATGTGCAGTATCTTTTGTAAGAATGGTGGTCCATCCCTCCAGTAGAGTTCAGCAGACTTGAAGAATCAATGTCAAGGTGCACTGAAGCTGTTCTGGCAGCTTGTTGTGGCTCATCATGTTCATGCTGGTTTTTCCTTTAATTTATCACCCACCTGTATTTGTATGTTACTTCATTTCTTCCCAGATTTTTTGTTTGAGTTGCATTTCTAATGAATGAATCGGTGTGCGCACATTCATCCATCTGACTGTTCATCACATAGTGGCATAACTGCTCAGATTTCCACCAAATCTGGTGGGATGGCATGGGTCAAGGAAGAAGTGTCAAACTTTTCACATCCCTTGGCCAAAGGGGGTGTGGTAATGGGCGTGGCATATCATAAATTGTTTCATGTAAGTTTTATATGTACTCTATATTGTATATGTGTGTATGATTATGACATAACCACTTGAATTGGAAAAACAAAACAAACAAAAAAAACAAATAACACTAAAATAATGTCATGGTTTTTGTTGATTTACATGTACACAAAATATATTTATTCACCTTCATAGTTATTTAAGAGTGAGAGTAAACTGAAATATTTTAAATGCTCCACTGGCGTCTTATATTCCTATTGCATGATATAAGATGCAACTATCACATGGTCTAGCATGCTTCATATCCCATCAAATACATTGTGTTTCGACAACTAAGAACAACAATTACTGCTTTCAGAATGTTACTATACCTTGTCTGATCCAAAATCTAGTTTTGTTGGAGTGTGAACAAGCTGTTCTCCCCACTCATGCATCAACACATTTCAACTGGTACTATTGACTGAAGTGGGTTTGTGGAGGGTGCACCACTGGTTGCAGGCAACATGTTCACTTGTACCAATTTTACTCCCATTTTAGCCTCACCGGGGTTGTTTTCAGGATTGATTTTAAGATTTTACTAATTACTTTTAAAGCACTACTGCTACTATTTTAATTCATTTCAATTAGTGTTTCTTTTATTTCTTGTTTTAATTCATGCAAAGTACTTTGTAATATGTTAAGAAAAGTGCTCTATAAATAAAATTTATAATTATTGCTGTTATTACTTTGGTAAAACTTTGAAACCACATGTTCAAAATTACCTCCCCCTGAACTGTGGCCACAATGCTTTATTTTATATACTGCTGTAAGTAAGATGTCATGGTAATGGTAATGTTAATTGGAAAATGCATTTAAGTGCTTGACATCCTCATGGATATTCATGACAGCTGTTACTAGGTCAGATCACAGAAGCTAATGCAGGTAGTAAGTATATAAATATTAATTTTACTTTATTTTTAATTAATTTACATGACACAATTTATCCTTTAGTTATAAATAAATAAATTGGTGACAAAACAATTTAATTTAGCAACACAAAAGGGAAATATACAGTATGTCTGATTTGTGTAGAAACTGTTTAGTATACTATGAGGGAAAAGACGGACGGAGGAGAGCAAGGGAAGAATCAATTTAAGTCGCTAATGTGGGAGCGATTTTAGTTTGATGTTTTCCCAATGCGAAGAAATAAACACACCTGTGTGGCCAGAGTAGACTTGAAAGTGGTGGTGTCGTACACGCATCCATTCTGGCAAGGCACCGTGGATAAGTCACTGATGTTGGAGTTTAGCAGCAGATGATACTGAGGCTCTGGGAACATCTGACAGGTGTTTGCAGACCCATTCTCCTGGACTGGAACAGGAAGTCTCTGCTGCAGAATTAAATTCCTAAAGACATCACCATCATCCCCTGATGTTGTAGTGGTGAAAAAACAAAGTTATATGAAGAATTACCAACACGACAGAATTTGGAATCTACCAAAACCATAAACTTGTGCCAGCCCATTCTCAAACTTAATGGAAATATGTGATCCGGCGCATCTATATAACATATTAGCATACTTTTCATGTTAGCATGACGCTTGTTTGTGAACCACTAGCCTGCCCTCTACACATTGCGAAATTATATTGGTTAATGGTCAGCTATAAACATGTGTGAATGTGTAGCAAAGCATTGCTGACAATGCAGTTCAGTCAACCAAAGTGAGAATGAAAAGTTGTTCCCTTTTTTTTTTTTAATTATTAACTCTATGACTTGAGTATAAACATACATGCTCTTGATATCTGACCTGATTGCACCTTTAAAGCGACAACAGTGTTATAGACTACCTGAGAAGATCCATCAATCTGCAATTTACATACTTTATACCAAAGAGGTGAATGGTTCAAAAAGTGGCTCATGGGAAAATCATGTCTTTGAATCTGTGATCACAGTACCATTGATTTAGCACCAAGCAAGGCACTGAACCATCAGTTGTCCTCATTAAGCTGCTCAGTGGCCAGCAGTAGAAGATTCATCTCATGTCCCACTGCAATCACCTTGTTCTATTGAGTATGGTATGCTATACTAATTAGTCCATTAATTAGTTTTGTCAATATTGTTAATATCTGTCAATATGTCTTCACATAACAATTGGCCGATATTAATATGAACTTCTTATGTTAAAGCTGTGAGGAGTTATAGAAGTTTCTAGATTTTAAATTTATGCAGCAGGATGCTCCAAAGGCTAAACAGGCCCTCTAGGCTGTAGGGGAAGCTGTGGTGTAAATATTAAATTTCTGTCTTGTATTGCTGAGTCATTGTGTTCACAAGAATGGGTCTTTGCACAGAAAGATGGGTGCCATGATGATATGTCCTGCATATCAGGTACCATGGTGCTGGGCCATAATGATAAATGTAGAGACTTTAATGAGGATTTCACAAGATGTCTGACTTAAAATCTGTATATTATTTCCATTTCAAAATCACAAACCATAAACTGCTTAAGAATATAGCTAATCATATCACCTGTGACCTCAAAGCATAGGGCTGCATGACTCCCAGTGATCAGTACACTCATTCACTGTTTGCAAACAGTGAACACACTCTAAACAATACAATAGCAGTATTCTCCATTGGCAATTAAACATGACTTTATTGCCTACTACGAGTTCAGTGTGTGTGTGTGTGTGTGTGTGTGTGTGTGTGTGTGTGGTTGTGTGTGTCATTTTAGCTGACAGACATTTGACTAATATTAGGGAACAACCTATTCAAACACACAGCAGTTAGACACTGATTGACTTTTGGTTCAAGTATTTATTGAAATTTGTAGAATTTTTTTTACCTAAAAAACAAAACAAAACATTTGTCATTGTTTTATATTACATTTACATTGCACTTACAAAGACTTGTGAAACTGTGTACACATTCTTTATCATTCCTTTAATTATTATCATGTGAGACTTTCCCTCTCCTCTCCATGCATCGTGCTCTGCAATATAGAAAAAGCAATGAGTCGTTTAATTATGCAGGGATTACTGAGACTTTATAAAGGGATGTAAACATAAATTGTACTGAGTTTTAATTTCAGGCTAGCAAATAATAAATAAAATAAAACCTTTGATGCACCCAGATATCAGTTACATAGGATAATACTGTGCAGACTTTGACAAACACTTTTGCCTTGGCCAGTGATGGCTGTGGTTTATTCTTTAGCAGTTGAGTTCAGTGAGCAGGCTCATAGTTTACTGTTGCAGGTCATTCATTATTGCAAGTGAAACAGAACTTAGAAATGTTATGCAATACCCGAAACTCATTTCACCCCCCTTTTTAAGGATTGGATGTTAGATTGAGAGGCACTACATATTATCATGAGTATGCAGCAGCTGACAATGGCTGTTTTCACAGTTGAATGAAATTTGGTGCATGCAAAAATATGTTTTGTAAACCCTACAAGCAGAAGAACTGAAAATACAACAGTGAAAACAAAAAATCCCAACATTTTCAATATGGCTCCCTCTCAACAATGTTTCCCCTTTACCTTGGTTGCTCTATATCCTCAATGAACTCTGGCAGACGGGTGTTTAATGTTTCAGGTAGGAGTGAAGCCACTAAACCGGACCCAACTGCAACTGCACAATAAATCAGGGCAGGAAGGAGATGCCACACATCCTCCAATAGGAGGACGAGTGGAGCAATGGACACACCCAGCCGTGCCACAAACGAGGTGTAGCCTAAACCGTTCTGTCTGAAGAGTCAATGAGATACAATTAATTGTAACTCAAAGTACATATGTGGTGACAACAGAATGGCTTATCATTACCATAAAGGTTCAGATTGGTTACACAGGTTACTTGCTGACTCACCGTATGACTGTAGGATAGATTTCAGATGTGAAGAGGTAGACAATAGTAAATGATGCTTCAGATAGGCCTTTTCCAAGGACTGCTACGACTGTCCGAATGACCCACTTATCTGAGGGGAAATATGTACACATTTAATCAAGTTAATTCACCAATACATCCTGTTAACGTTTCAGGGATATGATTAATTTTGCAATACTATTGATTAAGAAAACAAAACACTGTACAGATGATTAGATTCTCATAAAATTGATAAGTTTAATACAAGTGAAAATTACCCTTAGGAACAAACAAATTGATGAAGAGGCAGAGCCCGGTTAACAGCAGTGCCCCTGCCTGGGCAGGCCTCCTCCCAAATTTCTTCAGGAGGTAATAGACACCAATCTTTATTGGCATCTCGATGAGGCTGAATATGAAATGTGTAAGGTATGGGTTCAGCCCAAACTCACTGATGTTCAGACTTATTCCATAATATGTGAATGCAACTCCATACCTAAAACAATGGAAAAGACAGTCAATCTTTCTGTGCAGACATAACAATTTTACCATCTGGCTAATTTAAATGCTTAATTTAAAAGCTTTTGCCAGTAACAACACAACATTAATCCCAGAAGAGATGATTTTAGCTGATCTTTTTCAAGAGAGTAAATGATACTGTAATCGTTTGTTCAAGCATTACCATTCATTATCATCCATTCTTCATTATATTCATATTGCATAATACATCATCAATCTCTTATTCACTGTCAGTGAAACATCTCCACACAGTTACAGTGACTTAACTCTCTTTTCTTTTCTTTTTTTTTCTTTCTTTTTTTTTGTTTTGTTTTTTTTACTTCTCCTTATTTTCAAGAAGTGCTTGATTCATGTTAGTCACGACATGTTATCACATCCCACAACACTGGCACTTACCAAACTATACCAGAACATATTGCACGTTTCCTGATATTTGGGGTCCTCACAAGATCTGAAAAATTATATTTCTTATGTCCTGTTTCAACTGCCACTGAGTCCAACAATGTCTGTAAACAAGCCAGACAAAAACAAACAAACCGCAGCTGACACACATATGTACATCCGAGGGAAAAGCAACAATATAAACATTTAGCTGATTTGAATGCATGTAAGTACCTTTGGTGTGATGCCATCAATACACTTGGTTGTATTGTTCAACTTGGCGCACTTCTTGATGTAAAGATGGGCAAGGTCTGTCTTACCATTAGCCAGGAGCCACCTTGCAGACTCTGGGAGCCACCTGAAATGACAAACATCTGGTGAATCCAGCATTCAGTGTTTGTGAATTCAGTGTTTTCATGTGATAACGGATATGATGTTAAACTTTATACCTCCAAGCAATGATGGCCAATATGAAGGGTGAAGTCACTGCCAGAATGAGCATCCTCCACTCATTTATGAAATATGCAATTCCACCTAGAATGCAGTTTCCCAATGACCAGTCCAGGCTTATGATTACACCAGAAAAGGTCCTGTACTCAATGCCAAACCATTCAACATCTGCAGAAATGTCACACACAAGCAGCATCTTTGACTTTCCAATGAGTTTTAACCTTAAAATTAGTATAGATTTTTGTGAAAGTTGTGAGATCTAGACATATCCTTTTTTTAA
The DNA here is from genome assembly GCA_900302535.1 of Neoniphon sammara. Taxonomy (NCBI): domain Eukaryota; kingdom Metazoa; phylum Chordata; class Actinopteri; order Holocentriformes; family Holocentridae; genus Neoniphon; species Neoniphon sammara. The sequence continues at coordinate 20,114 of OMKZ01035828.1, read as the reverse complement.
CCTCATTAGTCAAACATTACAGTGTTATTTTAACAGAACTTACTTAGAACATAGGCCACAATGCTTATTCCTGAAATTGCCAATCCAGTGAAAAATCTCATGATGGCAAACATGACATATGATGTGGAGAATGCACTTAAGAACCCAAACAGCGTGGTTACCACATAGGACACCAATAGCAGCTTCCGTCGGCCATATCTGTTAAGGAAAAATAGTTTTACAAACTCTATCCGATAATACTTTATATATGGGTTATTAATAAATTGAAGTTAATCAATATTAAACAATTACCACTGATTATTTTGTGATTATAAATCATTTCATAAATACTAAGTGGTGGTCATCAAACCCTGTCATCTCTAAATACTTGAGAGTTATATATATGTATAGTAGGGACCATATGAATCACTTATAAATCGGGGATTAACCATTCTTTATGAAACCTCGCTGCTGAAATAATATGTGATCCTGAATTAAAATGCTAATAACTGGTCTCATGATATGACTTTTGCTTTCATTTGGTTCAATTTGGGAATCATTAGCTTTGATATGAAGAAAACAAGTTCATGGAAGCACATTAGTTAGATACCAAAGGGAGAAGTAAAAATAATAAAGAAATAAAATATTAAAACAAAGAAATATGCCAATTGGGGTTAACAACTCATTTAACAATGAGGTTTATTTTTCAAGTATTTGCTTCATTATAGAGGCTTTTGACAGAATGTTTGTGTAATTCTCTGTCCCCCAACATTAATCTACAGTAGGGCTTAAATCATTAATTACCTAAAATATCTGGATTACACATATTTTATTTCAAATATGACTAAATTACAGTGTCCATTTTAGATTCCTTGCTGCGATGGCATCACTCTAGTGACTGAATGACAACGGGAGCAATGTTGGACAATCCTATTGTTCAATCATTACTCTGATTGTACTGTCTTTACACATTACATTCAATCATTACACTGTTGACTACTGACAAGTCTGCAATCCTACAACTTTGTGTCTGAGGCAAGTATCGGGTGTGGATCAGTAGAGGGTGAAAATTGCTCCAAAGTTAACAGGATATTCAGGTAACCACATTTTAAGCCAAGCCCAAAAAACCTGCAACTCGCATTTTTTTCATACGACTTTGCAAATTCATCTGCACATTACAAATCGGTGTGCATGTCTTTAAGTGGGGCAGTGTCTGGGGGCGTGTCTTGCACTGGTGGACCTGTACTGGAGTCAAGCTGCAGTTGTGCAGCAACTGGCAGTGGTGTGTGTCTCTGAATTGCATTGTTTGTTGTTAAATGTTTTATCGTTTCCCTGCTGTATTCAGTATCAGTTATGTGATGGATCTATGTCTATGTGAAGATCCACTTCATTATATTATTACTCGATCCTGTGTCATGTTGGGTTAGAGGTTGTTGTGACAAGGGTTTATTTTTACTTATTTAATGTATGTCAAGTTTTACTTTTTTAGTCATGTGTTTTTATGGGGACTTTTCTGTGGCACTCTTGCGCACCAATCACCCTTCAGGGACAAAGAAAGATTAACTTGAACCAGTGTGAACTTATTCTGAGCTAATGGCGTAGGCTTCACAAGTAGCAGTAATAATCTGTACAATGCACATATTTGCACATCTTGTGTATATGATTATTTATTTTCTCATATATATATCTTGTTTATTTATTTATTTATTTATTTTCATCACTTATTTCATAGAGCATACACTACAAGGACTATTTTTTGGTCTCACTGGGTTCAGGTGCTGTTATTTAACCTCATAATGCTGTATTGTGTACTTTGTTGGTTTTATTATCGGTTGCATATTTGCTATATTATGCCCATTTGTTACATTCTATTTATAACTTAATTTCATTTGCTGTATCTTATTACTACCTTCTGCTGCAGCAACCATGGTAGATGTTTTTTTGTTTTTTTTTGTGAATGTATACTTATTATCCACTCATTGAATGACTGTATATGTAAATATTTTGAATTGTACCTTACCTATCACTGAGAAATCCATATAAAGGAGCTCCAATCATAACGCCAATGAAGAAAATAGTGGCTGTTGCTTTGTTCATTCCTTTGCTGTCGCACACAAGATCCCACTTCAAACAAACAATTGAAAACATTACAAGAATAATTTTTACAGTGGGAGTTTGATGACTCATGTTTGACTCTGGTGATTTCACTTTACAGCACACACACTTTCTCTCTTAATTAAAGAGAAAATCATGAATTTCTAGACTACACACGTCAATTTCGGCACCTAGGTCCAATTTGAGCAGTGAGACTGGGATTACAGCTGCGCAAGAGGAAGATGATGATGATTATATTCTTTTTATGCCACCCCAGTGACGCTGGTGTGAAAAGAACTGGTTTTCACTGATTCTTTCACAAAATATAGCACATACCTGTGGATCACAGTTACTCAAAGACACTTACCTCTGTTGCCAAAGTAGTTTTAAAAATGCTGTTATCGTACACCCATCCAGTCTGACACGCAACAGTGGGTGCATTGCCACTACTGTTGGAGACTGACAGATATTGATACTGGGGCTTTTCAAACATCTGACAGGAGCTTAGAGTCCCATCATCCTGGAGTGGGATGCCAACAGCAAGTCTCTGTTCCGAGGTTAAATTCCTAAAGACACCTCCATCATCCAGAGCACTGATGTTGCAATGGTGAGAGGGAATAGCCCCGATAAAGTTATTCAACAAAAAGTGAAAGGGCAAAGTGATTCGAGCGATGCTCTGAATCAAGATTAGCATGATTTGGAATTTCCCAAATCCATTAATCTCTGAAAGTATGGTGTCAAATTTCATTTTGCAAAGCTTCCAGAGCTGGCTGGAACTCTAACACTCTGACATGAACTAATATATGTGCACCAAGGCACAGTGTCCTGATCCAGCAGTGTAAGGTGATGAAAGGCAACAAAAGGTGAAGCGACACAATTGTTTAACAGCACAATGTTAACCATTACAACTGTTCCTTAGAGTCCTCCTCACTGTACACCTGTCTTTGTTTTGTCACTTTGTTCTACTCGATTGTTGACTAATTCATTCAATGCAGACTCAAAGTTTTTGAGACATCTTTGTGATTAAGGACTATATAAATAAATTAACTTGAACTTGAACCCCTTGTACTCACTGTACTCCCTGTCAAAATCATTGTTTCATGACCTGACACACATTCCTGACACTGCTGGTATGAGTTTGATAGAAGATCACACTGATTGGCCTGATAGGGACTTTATAATTACAGATCAAAATTTCAAACTGTGAAAGGCCATAACCGCTACACCATTAGCTTAGCTTTGATGAAACTTAGAGGGATGATGGAATTGGTCTGGTAGATTAAAGATGTCATGCTGGTATGACATTTTTTAACAACACAATCCAATATAGTAATTTGCCATTTATATAGTTTAAAAAATAATCCATACGCATAGCAGTTTCTCTATAGTGTAGCTCATGTAATTTCTCCACTGTCCCTTTTATTCCTGTATGATCTCTCTCCCCTATTATTTCAGGAAACCATGGTTTCAAACTCAGACTTAGTTCCATGTACGGGCATCCTGTCACAGAGAAGCAGGAATCATGGCCTTACCTCATCTATTTACTGTACAGCAGCTTGATAATGTCTAATGTCACAGTGAGTACTAACCCTTCAAGGCCATTTTGACAGCAGTGAAGAAATGATTGACAGTGACTCCAGCTCTACTGTATGTATAATTTTTTTTTTCATGCAGTCTTGTACATCCATATCTAAATTTTGAATAATACACTCTATTATTTTCCCTGCAGGAAATCATAGTATTCCTTTGGAATTTCTTCAGAAACTTATTAATGAATGTATCTTTTCTTTTTTCTTTTCTTTTCTTTTTTTTAAAAAATACAATGGCAGAGTTTGAGATGACGGTACTAGCAGTGCCACATTTGAATTTTAAAATGTCCTTTTAAGTTATTTCAACAAAATGGCCAATAATTAAAGGTGCTGGTACATACAAGTGCAAAATTCCGTGTTGTCTACTTCCTGTGCTGCATGCTGCCAATGCACCTTTGCATGAAAGGGGCAAGGGCAGGGGGAAGGAACAACGGCAGATTAGTTCAAGACATGGAGCACGAATGTTCTTCTCTCTCTTTAAATACAATAACATACATGACTGAACAAGGCTACTCTACAAGGAGGTGGGTAGATAACCAGAAAGAAACTGTGTCTGCAATTAATGAAAAGATTTGTATATTCTGTGCAGAATAGTTGTTTACCAGGTAGGATCTAAGTCTATGACAGTTAAAATGCTGGATATAGACTGCTAAGGCAGGTTTTGGACAAACTTTTGTCTAGTGCATGTGGCACTACATCAGGGATGCATGTGCTGGATTATATTCAGCAACAGCAGTTCTTGTTGAATTGGAAACTGGGATTAAGTCTTTCAGTGTCCTAATAGTGGCTCTCTTGTACAGTGTTATGTCAAATAAGGTAAGCTGTATTTCATTGATTTACTGACATCATACTTTCCTAGATTTCTTCTAGTTGCATTTTACAGAAGATTGTTTGCATGATATGGACTTTAATGAACACCTTGAACTTAAGCCTATGGCTTTCTAATTGAAGCATGTAATGTGATTATAATTTCATAAAGTACTCATTTTAATCCAGTTTTTAATAATTGCCATAGCTCTGTGGGCTAATACTAAGTTTTCAATTCAGTAGATTCAGTCTGTGCTATTATTACTGCAGTTAATTTGCAAAAGGGCATTTGAAAACCTCTCAAAAGACGTGCATGCCTATAATTAATGGTAAAAGTGAGATAGTCTAATTATCCAGTAACATGGAAACATCTAATCCCCTGCAGCACAATCCTCACAGAGGTCATGCCCCAGACCAAGAGTTCACTCATTTGTCAAGGATGCTGACTCCCTGTCTCCATGGCAATGAGTCAACATGCTTAAGTTTTTACCTTACTAGGAAACAGAAAGTCCTACTGCACCAAAGTTAGGCTTGATGCTGGCAAAGTGGAAGTGAAACCAAGTGTGAAGAGAAGTCTGGATATGGGACACTGTGTTCCAGCAAACATTTACTGTATGTGCATGTACCACATACAGTAATAGAGGTGCAGCAAAAATCAGTAGTTAATAGTACAGGTGGTGGTTCTCATCAAAGTACATTTTCAGCAGAGCTAGGGGTGCAGGGACCCACTAAACTTTGGCATATAGTTCCAGTAATGTCAAGCCAAATAACAATAGGGATGCAGTATGTGTGTGAGAAGAGACTGTATGTCTTTCCAGTTTTGTTTACACAGATGGATATTTCTTGTTGAAAGCATTGGTATTCTGTTAATCTTTTAGGATCAGGAGAAAGAGCTATAATCTGATGTAGTCAGTGTGAGAAATATTTGACACTCATATATGACCCATATATGACCCTGGTGCCTCTTCCACTGACCTCACCAGCTCATTTTGTTGTGAATGTGTTTGTGTAAGTAGTTACAGGTGAATAAGTTGCAGGCAAAAAATTGTTAAGTATCTACTGTGTCTATCCAGTGGAGACTCATCTCTAAATTATGCATCATAATTCATTTTTTAAAATCTGTTATCACATATGCATCCCTTCAGGAAACACAATAACATCCCTTTGTCCTGTTACACTGCAGAAATATATTATTTTTCACTCCTGCACATAACAGTGAAATAAGGATGTTAGAACTGTGAAGGGAGGGACAGCTCTTGTATAAAATAATGCCAATTGAAATATTTACAGGGAAATCTTATCCAATGATAATACTGTATGTTATCATATTTGTTCAAATATACAGTTATGTGTTCAAAGGAAACACTGAGCAGATTCAAACAGGTCTAATTTTAACTGAAGATGTACATTGGTGTAAAAATATTTTTGATAAATGGTTTTATGTGTATTTACACTGACTATTTGTGGCAATGGACACGTTGCAGTCCTCACATAAAAACATTCTCATTGGCTATAAAAATCATTCCTTGCTGTCAGCACTTTTTCCTAAAATTCTAATATTTTCTACCTTTAGTTTAGGCAAATACCTTTTCTCTGATTTTCTTGAAAAGTAATTTTTAGTTGTTGGAGTTTTATCCCCCATGCAAATAGGACTACAACTTTGTTCATTTGTTAATCTCTAGTCCTCTAGTCCAAATTTTGTGTGTGTGCATGCATGCATGCGAGAGTGGCTGTGTGTGTGCATGTGTGTGAGTATGTGACTGTGTGCGTGTGTGTGTGTGCTTGTGTGCAAACAATTAGGCATATATGCATAAGGTGTAGAAGGATTTCTGGCTGAAGTGTTTGAATAATCCATGGCACAACACTGACCTAGGCAAAAACACTTTTTTGCCTGGGAGCAAGACTAGGCTGATACATTATCACGGCCTTTGTTGCACTTGAGTTGAGTCTTGGAGTCACAGTGACATATTTTTTACATTTTTAATAATTATTGTCGGTGGCTGGACCTCAGTGGCTTGATGTGATCAGCTGCTAAGTGAAGAGCTGATCCACTCAACTTCATGTTCTCTGACCTTTGAATTGTGCTACATATTTTCCCTAATATTAATACGTTTTATTTTTATGCACTCGTTGTTATGCACTCGTTTTAGCAGTATTTGTAAGACAGGATACTTCCATAGAATTTCATCCCTGTAACAGACAGACTGTCTCAGGGCAACACACCAACCACACCCACATCTCCCCCAAAAGGCTTTATTTATTCATGATGAAGAAGCCACACACTGCAGTAGAGTGGTAAATAAAAGTAATTTGATGTTAGTCTGATGAGATATGGTGCCTCCCTCTAGTGGATGACTGGAAAAAAAAAATTCTCTGAGAACTAAAAGTTTTATTGCCCCCTGCTGACTTGCACACAGCAGGCAGCTGCTCAGCTGGCCTTTGTTTTCCATTGCAGTGGCTCTCAATTCTCATTCCTTGGGATCCAACGTACTGAATACTGATGGTTTTCCATCACGCCAACTAGTTATTTGCCGTTTTTTGCATTCTCCCAGCATGCAAATTCATTTCTTCATTTAGGCCATTTTGAGCCAGATTATGTATTTCCAATATCTATCTACTTTATTTTTTTTAAGATTCACGCATTGCAGTCTCCTCCTCTATATTTCATTCTGATCACTTGTAGATTCAAAAACCTCATTCCTCGGGATCCAGTACTGAGTACTGATGTTTTTTTAATCCTTGGCCTTTTTTTTTTGGCCTTTTTTAATCCTTGGCCTTTAAAATATAAGAAATCCACATCGACATTTTATCACATAAATCATTTATTATATTATCATATTAACATGTGTTACATTTTATTATCCCTCTATACTAACCTAGACTCATTCCCTGTGTGGAAATGGTGGCATGATGGCAAATATGTCAAACATAAGGGTAGAACTATAAATTTGAAACTTGATGGCTTTGTTGACCCCCTAAAGTTTGTAGTTGTGTTTCACGTCACTGTTGCAGAGGTAACACCCCCAAGTATGGAATTGTAATAAGCTTGTTGAAGGGATGTGAGTTACTTTTGAACAAAATCTGTTGATCAGGAGTCAAATTCTGCTTAGTCAGTCTATAAGTTGGTCAAACGTAACTCTCTCTCACCTCAAATAAAGTGATGCTCACTCGACCAGTGTTAGCTCTGCATAGCTTTGCAACTGCAATAGCTAATCTATGTGTGGTAAAAGGTATTTTTTGGTCACAGTTTATTTCGAGCATTTAATGTTAATATTCAACTTTGTATCACCTAACCCTATAGCCCTAACTGTCACTAATATAAAGTTGATGATAACTTCAAATTCAACTGATAGTCTGTGGATGCTAAGTTGAGTATTTACATTGGACAGAATGACATGGAGTTAAGCATTAACACTGACTCAGTTGTGAAACTCAACTGATGCAAAGTTGATACAAAGTTGGACTTTGCACAGTTAAAAAAAAGGTGTGACCTATTTTTCTACAGCCAATGTTTTAATTACAACTAGACTGAACTGGCAGAGCAGGTTTTTTGAACAGGTTTGGGATATAAGTTTGCTCAGTGACAGTGAAAGACTTTCTCTCTCCTAATGAATGATGCATGTTCACCCAGTGTTACCATCACAATGTGTGTTTGTAACTGCAGTATTTGCTGACAAACATATCCTTAGTATTTGCTAATATTTGAGAGCAAATATTTTATGTACAACTCAACTGAGACCAACTCAGCAGTGTTGCCAAACAGGATAGCATCTGCACTTGTTTATTTGTTTGTGTATGAACTCTCTCTGTTTTGGTCTGTCTTGGTGCGCTATGCCAATCCTACACATTTCACAAATTACAGACTGGTAGTAATAGAAAAAATATATAGAAATAATCAATTTGTTGATGGTCTCAGTGTGGTCTGTTTCTGAAACTAATTGCACTTTATTGGAACCTAAAAGAAAACCAAAAAAGTATTATTGATAGGTAGATTTTATAAATAGACAAAAGCATTATTGAAGAGAGTACATTGTGACCCACCCTAATGCATGCAATTAGTTCTTCGAGGGAATTTCAAGCACTTGATTTAAGGGAGTGGGTAGGTTGCCTAGTAACTGTGTTATGTATAAAGATTTTTTTCTCCCTTTATTTTTTATTTACATTTTACATATTTAACAAGGTAACAAAGGGTACATATAAAGCATATTTTGTCTGAGATTTAGTTCTTAAATGGAAATGCTGACACACATTGATATTCGTTCCTGTGATAGATGAGAACAGTGAGGGGAAAGAAACCTCACTGTATAAACAGTAGTTCGGAAAACAGCCACCCAATTGTTTTGATTGCACTCTTGGATGTGGATGCTGTTTCCCAGATGATATTACATACCATTCCATTTAGAGCGATGGCAGTCCTGATGAAATTGCCAAGGCAAGGCTGCACTTCCTATTGGGGAGAGGAATTTATGCAATCAATTACACTGCAGTTACAAAGTTTCAAAGTGTACCATTGCTGCAATGGTTGTGCCTGAGCACTAAAACATTTAAATGTAGATGAACTGTACTCACATTATGTAGAATTTTATTGCTAAATCATTGCAGTGTTTACTTTGTACTTTGTCAAAGCATTACATCTGGTGTTAATATTCATGTTGGTCTAGGTAGAGATTTTCAAAGGTCTCAGTATGTCTTTAAATAAATACATGTAAATATGTGTAATATTGAAAGAGTATTAAAAGTTTCATATATATAATCAGCCTTCAAAGTGAAAAGTTTCTTTGGCCTGAAGGTTTTTGTCTTTGTCTTGATAAAGGTATCTTTGGTGACAGCCAGGACCCTGTGAAAGTGCATTAGAAATGGAGCCTGAATCTGAAGACCCAGAGAATAATGATCATTTAGTCACTTGGTCAGAGTCAGATGGCTCCCAAGAACTTTGCCGTTCTGAGTCCCTGGAAGAGTCCTACAATGATGATACTGTGAGTGATGAAGAGTATCCCTCAGACCCACAACCTGATTTTATCCCAAAAGCTGATCGGGTGTCCCCAGAATGCCTTCAACCAGAAGACTGGGAGTCCGAATGTGAGCAGCAGTCCCTCCCTGAACTAAGTGGAAGTGAGGAAGATGTTTCATACAAACAAATGGGTAACATCTGCCTTGGTGAATCAAGAGAGTCCATTACAGAGTCTCCTCACTTTGAAACCTTAGCATTGTCAGTGTCCTCACACCCTGACACAGAGCCTCGCAGCAGCCAGATATCACAGACTCATTCTGCCTCATCTTCCTCCTCTCTTGGCTGTGGTGATGTGACCCTGGCTCCAGAACAACCTCTGGCAGGCAGCAATAGGCAGGGCCCAGGGACTGGCATTGAAGAGAGAGGGAACAGGAGGGTTGAATCTTCAGAAGAAGGAGGGTGCAGTGAAGCACCTCCTGCTCCTGTCTCCTTTGGAATTTCAGGCAAGGGTGCTGAGCAGGCAGAGAAGAGGAACTCGGACTCTGACAGAGATCTGTGCAGATCCGACAGGCACAGGGCAAGGCACACACGTAAGTATCTATCCTCTTCCCTCATTCGTTAGATTCCAGTGTACGTATGTAGCCAGAAGTAACAATACAGCAGCAAATCAGACTGGTTATGGTCTGATTTATTAATGCATTAGACATAATTTTGTTGTCACATCCAGTGCAGTCATAGAGGCACAAAATAGCTTTAACTTATAAATTTTAATATTCCTGCCTTCTATGTTACTGCAAATCCTAAGATTATAACATTGTAGGTGTTGTATAAAGCAAAAGGCTTTATGCAAAGGGCTGTGGGTGCTGGTTATTTTCATGTGGTAACGTGGGGTCTATTTGAAGTTGCAGGGTGACTTGCAGGGTGAATTCCCCATAGCTTTGATAGTCAGAGCAGAATAAGAATAAAATATGACCATGTCTGTGATGAGGCTGGCAGAAATGCATTTGACAGACACCAGCATGTGTCACCCTGGCCTGTCATCTGATCCCTTTTCCAATCGTAAGACTTGCCTGCAATGGAAAGTTAGCTCCTCACTTTCCTTGCCTCATGGACCCCCCTAAGTTAGCTGTAAGTAAATATGGTGCTTTTATTAGTGTGCTTGCTTCAGCAAGAACACTTTCAAAATTTCTCTTACTTATCATTAGTGTATTTGCTTCATCAAGAACATTTTTAGAATTTCTCTAACAATAATAACAACAGTAATAACAATAATAATAATCTGAACTATAGGATGTTGGACACACCCTCAATCATTTAAAGGGGAGTATATTGGCTAAATCAATCTGATGTCAATGATTACTGAGCCTCTCTTCCACTGTTTAAATATATGGTTTCCATTCGAAAATGATACACTATTAAAATGTAGAAGAAATGCTGTAACACAACAGTATCTAATATGTTGTTTAACAAATTTAAAGAAACCAAACCTGGGCTTGGCCAAAGAGAAACATTTTAAACAAGTGTAATTTTATTGTCACTTACTTCTGTAGTTGTTTGATTGTATTGTACTACAACCAGTCAACAACATACTGTACTGTGTTAACTTTTGTCTGACATACACAATTTGTATTACCTCTGTTTTCATCTTGCTCTCTCCGTCTCTGTCTGGCTCTGTTTCTCTGTTTCCCGTCCTCTGTCTCTCTCCTCTGTCTCAGGGCTCAGCCGCACCGAGAGCCAATCAGAGAAACACGTGAAGGAGACCAAGTCTAAATGTAAGCGCATTGCTCAGCTTCTTACTGATGCACCTAACCCTCAAAATAAGGGAGCCTTACTGTTTAAAAAACGTCGTCAGAGGGTCAAGAAGTATACACTTGTGAGCTACGGGACTGGTGAGAACGAGGTTGACAACGAAGACCAAATAGAGGAAGAAGTTGAGGAAGTCAGTTCAGTTGGGTTTAACTTTGTGGCAACAAGTGACTCTGAGCTAGAGGAGGAGTACTCTACCTATCACCAGCAGCAGTATTTCAGTTTGAACTGGGAAAATTTTCAAGAAATGGAGGCACTGCCAGAAACTAAAGGAAAAGGTGTGAGGATGTTTGCCCAGCGTCGCCAGCGAATGGATGAAATTGCACTACAGGATGAAGAAATGAGGCGTAAAGGATTACCTGTGGAGGCGATAACAGAGCCTGAACACAGAGAGATACAGGATACTTATAACACAGAGGAAACCTACATGCATGCTGATCAGACCAGTCAAAACTATATGGATGCAAGTCTCAAACAGAACTTACAGTATCAAGAAAATATACAACAGATGAACCACCAGTCAAATGTGCCAAGATCCTTGGTGCCAAACAGAACTGCCAAGCCCTTCCTAGGATTTCAAGATTGCCCAACTGCTCCCCACTTGCCTGGTGTTCCTGCCCCAGTGACAAAGAAGCATGAACTGAAATTCAAAGTACCTGTGCCTATTAACACTAGCCCACAAGTTTGGTCCCCAACTGGCGACATCATAGCTTCAAGAGATGAGCGCATATCTGTGCCAGCTATCAAGACTGGCATCTTACCAGAGTCAAAACGGAGAGGTACTAATAAACAGTCATCAGTGCCAGAGCATGGGTCTGATCCTCACCTCCAAAAACAGGGGGAAAGGAGGTCTTATATTGAACCAGAGGAAGACTTTTTTAGTCTAGGTGCTGAGGCTTGTAACTTCATGCAACCCAGAACAGTAAAGCTCAAGAATCCCCCTCCAGTCGCTCCAAAGCCCACCATCAATACATCCTGCCCACCTTGGTTGAGGAAGAGTCCCTCTCTTGAGCCCTTCAACCCACCAAGAAGTCCAGTTTCACCATCGTTTGGTGGTCCCATGAGGCCACATGCTCAGCCAAACTTACAACAGCAAGACTGGGATCAGCCTCAACAGATGGCCAACCGTTGGGCAACAGTTAAAACTCAGGCACCACTTCAAACGTCTGCTAATGCCTGGGCACCACTCAACTCCTCACCTCAGCCTCAGCTTCAACCAACCATGAATAGCTGGAGTCTACAGCCACCTCGCTCACCTGTGAGTACTCGAGCCCTCAGTCCAACTTACAGCCCAGTTCACCCACCTTCACCCTCAAGGAATAAGTCAGCAAGTGTTGCTAACTCAGTTGCCTCTTGTCCACCACAAGCAGGAACCTCATACTTCCACGCATCAAAACCAGCACCTGCTTCTCCAAGGGGTCAGGCCTCAGACAGAGGTATTAGTCGAGCTGGTGATGGTCCAACTATGGCGGGGAAAGGTGCAGAGTTGTTTGCTAAGAGGCAATCCCGTATGGAGAAGTTTGTGGTTGATGATGAAACAGTACAAGCTAACAAACCAAGATCCCCCTCCCCCACCTTATCCCTCCCTACATCTTGGAGGTATTCTTCCATTGTTCGTGCCCCACCTCCTTTATCATACAATCCACTTCTGGCTCCTTTCTACCCTCCTTCAGCCGCCAAGCAACCCCCATCCACAAGTCCCAAAATCAAGGCAAAGACCAAAGGGAAGCCTAAAGCACCCCCAAAGCATCTCAACTCTTTAGATGTGATGAAACATCAGCCTTATCAGCTGGACTCCTCACTCTTCAAATACGACGCAGTCACTGAGGCCAAAAGCCCAAGCCCCAAAACCCCTCCAGCACCAACCTGTAAATCTAGTTCTTCCCATTCATACTCTCCTCATAATGCCTCTGACCTTGCTGTAAAAAGCAAGCCAAAATCCCCTACTAAGTCCCCTGAATTGGTAAGTCCCCAATTTCCTTCTACCT
>OMKZ01035822.1:5862-18541 GCA_900302535.1 Neoniphon sammara | reverse complement strand
AGAAGAAGAAACAATGAATTTTCCTCCACAAAAGAAAGAGGCATCCATTTTTTCCTGAGTTGACCCAGCCATCAGGTTGCAGGTTGAAATTTCCATGACGGAAATCCCAAGTCCCAGCGTTAGCAGCATTAGCCGAGTTAGCAGCCGAACACATAAGCTAACATCACGAAAGCTGAATAAAAGCCACATTTTAACCATTCATGGGTGGACAAATTCAAGACATATTTGACTGTGCTGTGAGTTTCCTGGTTTCAAAAAGGACATTTAAATGTTTTTTGAGGTGGAAAACAAGTTGGACTGTGATGAAGGCTAGCAAGAGGCTGCAGCAGAGTGGTGAGTTTCTCCTCATTAAAGCTAGCAAGGGGGGGGTTGTGCTATGTGTGGTTATAAATGATAGGAATCAACATTTTAATACAGCCTGGCTTGAAAAATACTGTATGTCCTTTAATCCCAAGTCCTGAACCTTTTGCACTGGAAAGACTGACTTGCCCCGGTGTGTGTCCACGAATCCGCCTACCTCTTTATCCTTGCAGCATCCTTGAAAAGGCCGCTAGACTCTATTTAAGGACATGCAGACACAGACACTGTCCTATAAATAAGAAATAATACAGGCAGCGCGACTTTGGGGCTTAAAGTGGGGAGATTGTTATGACTGGCCTTGCTTTAATATTACACATTTTAGCCCTCATCGCAATGGAAAGGCGTATGGTGTTATAATCATCAATATTTATGAGCATGACTGGTGACAGGTATGGTGTGAACAAATTGGTACCTTTAACTCTCTGTGCTTTTGCCAGGAAAACAAGCTGCAAAAAAGTGCATGAAGTTTATGCACTAAATTTATACATGTTATACATGAAAAAGTGTAAGACCATAAATAAAGTGATTAACAGGTGGGATCTGATGCTGGAAACATCAACAACTAAGAGACGTAACTAAGAGATGTAGCAGTAAAGAAAGAGACGGACGTCAGAGGCCATGATTACATACATGGGATATATATATGGGATACATATATACATATATACAGGGGGATAGAGAGTGAGAGAGAGGAATTTATATAATTACGATTAATGCCTATGTAAAATGTGCGAAACCTCACATATAATGTTTAGTAAACTGATTCTATGTGGCTTTAACCTCCATTCATTTCCATGCCTAGTATGTTCAGCTTTAGGCCTAATGGCTATAACCCACCTTTAAAAGCCAATACTGGCATGTGCTTCCTTTGCAAACATAAAAGAGACATCAGCTGACCAACAGCCCACATTTACATTTACATTTCAGCTGTCAAAGGGCCTTCAATGTCATTCACTGGACAAGGAACACAGAAGTACAACACAAAGTGGGAGAGACAGTAGAAGGACGGGCACACATCGTGCCAGATGCTCCCTAGTGATAGGATAGAATAATATTCCTATAATATTCCTACTGGGGCCTACAGTGTTTCTGTTCCCTGTTGCTTTTAATGAATTTCTGTCTTCCTGGTCTAGTAAATGACACTAGGGAGGGGAGACTGTTTATGTTGCCAAAATGCAAATTCAGAATGCTGATTAGTAGCTTTATCATTTCTGTTTGCCAAGATACTCAATAGTGAGTTTACAATGACTTAATTATAGACTATGTGATGGTAGTATTTTTTTTCTTACTGTAATATTCTTATATTTGAACTTTTAGTTTAGCTGTGATATTTGTTAAGTATCTTGCCGAAATTTGGACTACTATAGGCATATAGATCTGTTTTATTGGGGCTTTTTCCTCCTTGGGGTCTGTGAGGACAGTTATGAATTCAGCCCTCCAACATAATATGTGTGATCTAATTATGATCATCAGAAAAGATTATTTGATCACTAATTTATTAGGCAGTCTGGGTGAGTGATGTTGATTCAAGACATTAATTGTTGTAATCAATGTATAGACTCCATTAGAGCCCATTCTGGGTCTAGATAAGCTCTCTATAAACTGTTAAGTACTAGACACACCAGAAGTCTCTGTAGGAATACTATTGGAAAAATAAATTAGAACATAAACGTAGTTTAAGCTCACCAACTCACTATTGAGTACTACTTAAGTCCTTATAAGAATAAGCATATAAAAATAAATATTACAAAATAATATTAAGTAACATTACAGTAGAAATCATTATGGTGATTTTCACTAGCGCTTATATGGTAGGGTAAACTAAAGCATGGAGCCATTCTGGGCCCTTTAGAAAGACAAATAAAATCAATGCAAAACAATCCAGTGCAATGCGGCCACTTTGCGGGCCTACAAACTTGTTTATTTCTAAGGACTATTTTCTGTCCTCATCGGGGCTACCTACTCACCCAAGACACTATGCGGAGAATGGTGTGAGGCTGCTGGAAGAAGGTGACGGGGTCGAAGGCTCCTCCGGCCTTCCCTGCTCCGTATGCCTGCATCCCCTCCATGGTCCTCCTCCTCCTCTCTCTGCGCCTCCTCTCTGGTCCTCCTCCCCGCTACTGTTTCAAAGGCAGAGGGTGTGTGGAGCACCGAGCACCGACGCGGATATATTCCCGATCCGCGGCTGCAAGGATCCGGATGTGCGGAGCGGCTCTGCAAGGCGGCTCTCCTGCAACCTCCCCTATTTATTCTCCTCTTTTTTCTATGTAACCTTTAAATTCCCTCTTGTCCGCTTCCTATATCGCAATCCAGGGGAAGCTGGATGCCAGTGTTTTGATGATGCTCTCTCTCTCTCTCTCTCTCTCTCTCTCCTAAGGATGAGGAGGAGTGGAGCAGGAGGAGGCTGAGCGGAGAAGCTGTTTCTCTCTCTCTTTCTCCTACACACGCATTCACTATCGCGCTCTCTCTCTCCGAGCAAAAGAAGCCGGTGGTGGACGCATGAACGCGTATGTGCTGTCACGCCTCGGAGCGCTCCCCGGCTAGAATATGACCATGCACGCGCGTAACCTCTCGCAAAGCATCGCGAGGGGCACGCGCTTGCAGCATGCAACAAGGAGTCATGCGCTTTTCTATTTGTCATAAGGGGTTTAGTAACAGGCAGGCAGTGGCCGTGACAAAGAGACGAGGAAAACAAACCGTTACAAGCCATAATGAACAAACAGGCTGTTGAATAGGCTATAAGTTAAAACAACAACAAAAGATTTCTCAGTGTGCTGAATAGAAGTTGAGTAGTTTCTGTAAGGTGGTCTGAGTGGTGGATGTTGATTGAAATGAGTTCCTGTCCAAAGGGAACAATGGTAATCCTTAACTTTACAATGATACTTTACAAATATCACAGTAAAAACATACTATAGTGAGAGTCATTGACAGAAATCCCGCCCTCTAGCGGCGATGCTGGAAGTATCCATGTACGTCTGTTGTAGCGCCTCCCTACGCAGCCACAGCCAGCCAATGAAAGAACAGATAGTATTACGCGCTCGTTGATTGGACCACTTGGGCAGCTCCTTGTGCCGGTTGCTAAGAGACGCGTTGTGTCCATGTTTCCGAGGCAGAGGCAGAAGGAAGAAGATATCCACAGACTGTTTAGAACAAGAAGAAAGCCTGTTTAGGGTTACGGGCACTAGAGATAAATATATTGGGAAGTTATCCTTTGAAATGGTGAGGCTGAGGGCGAGATGTCTCCTTGTCGGTAGGTCACAGCTGACGCCGTCTTTCTATTTCTTACTAGCAACGGCTAAAGCTAACCAGCACCAACTTGCTAACAAACTAGACCATATGTTCAAAAACGCAGAAAAACGCGTTTCCTCCTCAGATCCCAGCTTTCCAAACCCCACAAAAGTGATATTTATTTACCAAGAGCATTGGTCAGCTCCAGTAAGCAATTCACAAGACGCTATTGACTCTTTTCTCTTCACATTTGCCTCTTGTAGTATCTCAGATATTTTGACATTTGCACTAATACATCACGGTGGATAATTGATTCCTAACACCACCTGGATAAAATGTCTGGTAATGGTGAATTTGTTACTTCTACCTTGGCATGACCAACCCTCACAACCCTCCTTATAAAGTAGTAACTCTGGTTGGAACTGAGTGGTGAGCTGACAGACAGGCAGGCAGATTCTTTATTGTTCTAAAAGAGTTGTTTTCATGATTTTTACAGTACATTGCAATAAAGCAGTTTCCTGCACTGTAAAACACTGAGAAAGTGAGAATCAGAGTCACACATATACTCAACACATATAAGAATTACTTGTAACTTTTTCTCTTTCTTAACTCATTTTTTTTACTCACTCAGCTTTGACATGTTGTCTCCTTTCTCTTTCTGTGTATTCATATGTGTGTGTGTAGGAGATGCTGCAGTGGGCAAAAGTGCCCTCTCTCAGATGTTCCACAGTGATGGCACTCTCTTCCAGAAGAACTACAGCATGGTGAGAACATTAATGTTACACAATGCCTTGTAGTCAAAAGGTCACTGACTGGCTGGTACACACACAGTGTGCTATATGTGTACCAGCCAAGGATGGGTATTAGACACCAGTTACCACTGTACAATTGTATTAGTCCTTGTAAAAACTAAACGATACACACATGGCACGTTTACATACATTCAGATCAAACAACACTTATTTGCGGGGTTTAGGGATTGGACTGTCCTCTGAATGAATGACAAGTCACAGCCAGATGTTTTTAGATTCAGCTAGGGGTAAAAGACAATTCATTGGGTTTATAGTGACACTTCATGAAGTATTTAGCTTTTTATTCAAGCCAAAGACTACATTTCACCCAGCACCTCCTCATGTCGCGTGAAGTACAAATCACCTGCTATAGTTGACACTCCATGGCACAGGGTTGCCTATCCCTGGTTTCGACTAACTTCACAGGAGAGAGCCATACTACTCACATCTGTAGAGATCTTGGTTTCTGTGTCTAGATGCACACAGAGAGGTTCAGGTAAGTAAGATAGAAGTGCTAGTATGGTAGGGCTGCACAGTTCACCATATATAATCACATATCTCAATTTCAGCTTCTAGCTTTTAGAATTAGGCAATTATGGGAACATGCAATTTGGTAAATGGTAAAATGGTAAATGGCCTGCATTTCTATTTTCTAGTCAACTTTACAATATTTGCCTCACATTCACCCATTCACACACACATTCACACACTGATGGCAGAGGCTGCCATGCAAGGCGCCAGCCCGCTCATCAGGAGCAGTTAGGGGTTCAGTGTCTTGCTCAAGGACACTTTGACATGCTTTCTGGAGGAACCGGAGATTTAACCAGGAACCTTGTGATTACTAGATGACTACTCTACCTCCTGAGTCATGCCGCCCTTAATTTAATTAAATTTCACTCAGAATATCTGCTGAAGTCAAGACATTTATATAGGATGCAATTAGTGAAATAAAATTACTTTACGGCTGAAATCATCAAGACCAATAATAGCCAGTAATAATCATGATCCCATTACTGCAAAATAATTGGGATTATGATTTAAATCGAGTGGAAGATGAGTGTTCAGCCACATA
This sequence comes from Neoniphon sammara, assembly GCA_900302535.1. Classification (NCBI taxonomy): domain Eukaryota; kingdom Metazoa; phylum Chordata; class Actinopteri; order Holocentriformes; family Holocentridae; genus Neoniphon; species Neoniphon sammara. Next base: position 13,090 of record OMKZ01035822.1, on the reverse strand, counting down.
GTGAAGCTACATCTGGATGATGAGTGCAATTTTATATTTTTAGATTATTGACAAAACAGATTTAAACATTACTTTTACTAATGGGCGTAGCTATGCCAACTGTAACCTTTGGTTATCTGCATTGTCTGCACATTGAATTACTCACTTTGTAATGCTAATAGGCAAAAGTGGCACTATCGCCAGTACCGTATAGTCATACCAAGATTACTTGACAGCCCCATCAATACCTTCATGGGGGACCAGGGGTTCTTCTGGTTGTCCTTTATCATGCCAAGGACCTCTAAATAGATAAGCATCAGGCTGGGCACACGCACCAGATAAGAACTTTAAAATTTTCTACTAAAGAACTTAGGCGTCATTATTTTATGCGGGGGGTTAATACTTCGTATTTCAGATATTTGTCTTATAAGATGTTCCCATGGCTACAAGTTTCAAGCATAGATATATTTCGGTGTGGGCGCCCCTTGAGGAACTTTGGAGGTCCTTAAAATCTACTGTAGGAATCACTTGAGACCATTGCAGCACGTTGGACAAATTAATGCTGATGCAGAGAAAGCTAATCTGCATTATTTATGCTAACAAGGGAGGGAGCTGTGTCATTAGCCAGACACACTGTGATATATGGGGTCATGGCAGCTCAGTGATCCCTTCTGTCAATGTTGTTATTGACTCACTGTAGTGTATATGAGCGCTTGTACATGCAGTGCACACGCTCACAAGTGAACAGGCATATATGCACAAACACAGAGCACACAGGCATGCACTCACAGCACACACTAACATTTGGACAGGATGCTGGTTCACCATCAGGCCTTGCAGCTCTGCTTCAGGTTCAGAACAGGTTGGTGAGTAGACACTGGACTGGATCCAAGCCCTTGCGAGTGTGTGCACAGCCCTTGCTGTGTCAGCAGTATTGGGGGTTCTGAGGTGACGGGAACGTCGATAATTAATACAGCAGGGTTCTGGAAAGCTGCCAGAACAGGTACTTGAGAAGCGCGCGCGTGCGCACACACACACACACACACACACATACACACTGTACACATAATGCACAACAGCAGAGTTTCTCCGTCCTGCATAGGGTTGTACCCACTTGTTTGTGATGCTGTTTTTTGTCTTTTTGTGTTGTAATTGAGTTTTACCAAAGTGGTGAGGCTCTGGAATAGCGCAGCATTTTGAAGCTACATCAGTTTGTGTGTGTTTGGTGAAGAAGATGCTATATCTTTGGCTACACCTGGCCTAGCCTAACCCTAAACACATCTATAACATAGCAGTCAAGGGCAGTTTGTAGTTTGTAAAAAAGAAAACACCACTACAGCTCAACATTTTCTTTTTGAGGACCCAATGTTTATAACAGTTCAGTCGCTTCTGGGCGCTTGTCTGAGAAGATTTTTACTGCCTCTTTATATCGTAGTTGGGGACACAACAATGAAGAGAGTAAAATCTCTGATCAGAAAAGTTATTTTCATAGATTATCTCCTAATTTTAACTTGTAATGAATCAAGTAATTACAAAATTCAGCTGTTCCACATACTACAGGGGAAGTCCCATATTCCAGGAACAACTTCAATGACCCCTTATGAACCAGCAGCCAGGGCTAAGGGTCATCTGCTTTTCTTGGCAAGAGATCTACTTTTCACTTGACAACACTGAGGTGACCTACCAGTGGCAATTAAGCGGACTTAGTGAAAACATTGGATACTGCTGACCAGATTTTTTTTGCATGTGGTACAGTAATTCAATACTCACAATACAATTGAAATTCTGGTTCCATGAACTCAACAAGTATATGGTTTACACAATTTCCTTTTATCCCTAAACCTTTAACCTATAGATAGCAAAGCTAACATTCATTTTGTCCTTGGTCAGGTCATCCTTTTCTCTTTTCACCTTTTGACAGCCTTTTTATATGTGAATTACAGCATATATGCAGGATGTGAAAACAGGCAAGAGGACAACATGAATGTAATATATGTATCACATGAAAAAATACGAAATATACTGTACACAGTAACAAAAAATGAGAGGGGATGTTACATGCAAGAGTAACTGGAAAGTACGTAGGGGGACATACAGGTAGACAGACTCTGCACTCACCAGTCACCTCTTTTTTTAGGTAGCAGCGCTGAAAAAAAAAAAAAGAAGAAAGAAAAAGCTTGTGGGAAAGTGCTGGTCACGGCCCCAGTGGTTGCTATGCAACTGTTTAAAACCCATTTGAAGCCAGACACTATTTTGCTATTGGATGATATATTTTTAACTTGTTGCTCACTTGGAGCAGAGTGCTATGTATTAAAGGAAATATCTACTGTTAAATCAATTTGTGATATCCAGTGTGTTTTTAGGACAATTTAGAGCAATAGCAATAGTAAAAGTGGAAGAGTTTATCCATTTGAGAAAATTGAGTCATTCCCTTTACTGAAAGCACAACATGTCTTGTGGTTGCATGGTATTCTGGTCTACTGAGGCTTCTGGCAGTGGAGAAGTTGCCTTTCCCACAATGGATATGTCACTATGATTGTTTATTGTTGGTATACAACAGTGGGTCTACAAATAAACCGGTGCTCTTTTATTCTTAGGAAGTGATGTTTCACATAGCCAATACATGTTTGACTAGCAAACTCCATCATAGCTCTGCCAGAAACATCTCCATATAAATGTCATGTCGGATATGGCTATCCATAGTTAACCACGGAAATAAGAAAAATAGACAAAATTGGCCCAGAAATGCAAGGTACATTCATTGCCAGTAGTTGTATCGTTGTTCAAGTGTTTGAGGCTGGATTTTTCCTTTAAGACCTCAGTGCGGTTTGGAGCAGAGAACAGCACGTCCTTTCTATTGTGAGTAATGAGAAAAAGAAGCTGGCGCTGTGAGGAATGGATCCCGGTGGAGTCGCAGTGAAACTCGTTCGTCCTGAGCTTCAACTTTTGATTTTGAAGGGTAGCGGGGGCTGTTGTCCATTCCGCTCACGTCCTCCTTTGAAAATGTCAGACGGCCCGTTAGCAATATTCAAGCTTATTTGTTGCTAATAGGCTCTCATTGACATTCCAGCAAGGAGCTTCCTATGCATCTCACCAGCTCATTAGCCCACTCCTAACTGGGACCGCAGCTGTGTGTGTGTGTGTGTGTGTGTGTGTACACTTTAGGACACTGGTTGTGAGCTGTTTCTGTGTGCATATCTGTGTGTGACTGTATTTTCACGGTGTGTGTTTTCTTACAATCTTTGGCATTAGACACGCTCAGCTCTGTGTGTGTGTGTGTGTGTGTGTGTGTATGCTCAGGCGATCAGATCAAATCAGAGTTTGGTGTTGATGTATAGGCACCTTGGCTTGCCTCTTCAAGGTTACCACAGATCTCACACTGCTGGATAGATGGAGGAGAGAGACAGCTTGCCCCCATCCAACCCACTTAGATCTTCTTTAGATCTCACGGTGTGTGAGGAAGGTTCATGGCATGTGTTTTAATAATGATAGGACCAGATTTATCACATTTAGCACCCACACCCTCTGCCCCATGAATCTATACTGGATGTTCCTCGACTTGCTCCATATTGATTTTTTACAAACTTTCAACTGCTCATGTCTCTCTGCCTCTGCGGTTATTTTGTTTTCCATTGGGCAGCAGAACCTTCTTCAGCATTTTATTTATGTTCACAGTTACAGCAAAGACAAACAGCAGAGTGAGATATGCAGCCTGGTAGCATGCTACACTTGTTTTAATATTCTCTTATGTTTGAATATAGACTTTCTTGCTTCACTTTTATTCCATTATACATTTTTATCACACTGTACAAGGCCATTATTTCTCATTAAGACCCACAAGCAAGGCACAAAATGTTTAACAACCACAGTGGAACACAGACACTTCCGCCATTTTTTTTCCCAAGACGTGTATTTCAAATACATTTACATACATCATGTAAATAAGACATCTGCTGTAAGGTTTATTTTTTCACTTTGATGGAGCTAGGTTAATGACTCCTTTAGACTTCAAGTCTTTATGCTAAGCTAACATGAAATGCTACATATCGGAACCAAACCAGTGGACTTACAGAGGAGTATTCCTTTAAACAAGAGCTATTAGTCCCCTCCCTAAAGTCATCTCTCTTTATTGAGACATTCAGAATAATACAATTCAGAGTAGGGGAGACACAGGAGGGAATGTTGGCACAGGATTTGCACAATATATGTCAGTAGTGGTGAGTGTTTCTAACACTGGCTGTAGAAATAAGTCAGTGATGTTTTGACTTGGTGAGCATGTTGTTATCGGGCCAGTGAAGCTGTTTTCATGTTAGCCAAGCTGCTAATTAGTGATGCTTATGTTGAGGCATGAGCAATATATCATCATCAGACATGTTGTGCTACTGCCTGTTACTGGCTGATGTGTGACAGCCAAATGTCCCCTGTGGGTTCAATTAACTCTCCTCTATTCTACTGTACTCTACCGTCTTCTCTTCTCTTCTCTTCTCTTCTCTTCTCTTCTCGGACAAGCATTGTCATAATCTGATTTGACCAATTACAGCTAGGGAAGAAACATCAAATAGAAAAAAAAACATTTCCAAATTACAATTTCACTTTGAAGTAAAGAGACAATATCCTTATCCATGTGATCCCTCATAATAAGGAGCAACAAACACAACTTTTGCCCAGCTGGAATGATTCTAATTGCTCTGATTTCAACTTCAAACTCCAGCATAAACTGTGAGATGAATGTTGATTAATAATAATTACTAGCAATAACTACATAACATATGCCATTTAGTGAATTCTTTTATCCAAAGCATTGTTTTTGTATCCAGTTTAAAGTATCACTAGCATAACCAGTAGCGAGTGCATATATTTTCATCATGGGTGGGCCCAGTACAAACTCAATTCCCAACCTGAAGGCCTATACAGGTCACCATTTTGTATAGCACTTTTTGTAATAACGTTGCCAACTGCTGTTAAAAGAACAAGCCAACTGTAACAAAACAATGCCAACAATGTGTACACTATGGTCTCTAACAAAGAGATGACTTGTCCTGCAGGCTTCAGTAAGGCCTTTCAGGCCAGCAAACCAGAAGTAGCCCAAGACTAAGTAATATGAGAGTAACATTATGGTTGTGGCTGTTTCACAGACGACAGGAGTGGAGCTGCTGATGAAATGCGTCAACATCCCAGAGACTAATGACAGCGTGGTGAGTCCAGCCATCGTCTCCTCTTCACCCTGTCTGCACCGTGCTGCTGATGACTCCACAAGGAGCCATGCTGAACCATATGCAGGCTCATAAATTAACACCAGCCTCTGGCCAAACGCTGGCAAATTAGGCCTGTGCTGATTGTAGCTCGTAAGCTTGACTCTGCTGGACAGTTTGTTAGGTAACCAACCATGTTCGGAAGTTCTTTTCTATTCCAGAAGCCATACTTTGCCATAAACTGTGCAAGTGGCAGGTGATTTTTGGAATCCATCAGTCTCTGTGGGTGGTGGAATATGATATTTGCAGTCGGTCTCTCCTGTGTATTCATTAAGCAGCGGTGCAGCATCACACTGAGAACATTGCCACCACTGATAGAGAATAAGCAGTCAAAACAACCATAATTTAGCCTAATTTACATCTAAAACAACAGAAATTGTCCTCATGTTTAGAATAAGTGCACTTATAATGATGAAGTATCAAAGGAAAAAACATTTTTACCCTTGCAACCTATTTGGAACCATAACTGAGACCAAAACAGGGACAGATGTTGAACCAAAATGAAAAATACCCTCAAGCAGAACCACTGCAAAATTACAGATGGTATGCTGCATTTTATCATGTTTCTCTCTCTCTTCTCTCTCTTCTCTCCAGGAGCTGTACATCATAGACTCTGCAGGGAAGGAGACATTTGTGGAAGCCTGCGAGAAGATGGTAAGAGTGCCTCTCTAGAGTTAGCCCACATACTGCACTGCAAGCAAACAACCTTGAACAAACTACAAATCTGATGTTGTAAAACTAGTAACCCCCTCAAATGCACAGGGTAGGTATTTAATTTTCTTTTATGATGCTTTCTCATATTCCCATAGTATTCAGGTGCTTTTGCAGCATCGTGTCAGCAAAAGAGAAATAAATGTTATTTATGTGACACCCTCTCTCTTGCTCTCTGTTTCTCATTGTCTGCACCCCCACTGCCCATCTACTCCCCCCATCCTCCAGTGGGGCCAGCCATCCCTGGTGTGCCTGGTCTTTGACTTGACCAGTGAGCAGTCCTTCGCCAGCTGCAGCCACTGGATGGAGCGAGTGCGTTCCCACAGTGAGGGGCTCCATGTCCCAGGTACCACAGAAGCTCTGGAATAATTATGCAAGTTCTGGAAGGTTTTGGAACTTCTATGACCTCTTTATTAATTTTCTTGAATAGTTAGAAATCTCTGTAATAATTCTGTAATTGTTATGGAATTTCTGAAATAGAAGCTGCAGAAGTTCTGGGATAGTTCTGGAATAGACCAAAGCACCATGATGTACGTTAATAACAACAGAAAACTGTCAGTTTCTGAAATCAGCAAATTTGATTATTTCTGTGGTCATTTTCGGCCGTAACTGTAGCGTTCAAAGACACACAGTTAAACACGGTGGTTTGACCAATCTAACATTTCTGATTTGATTATTTTATGTTATGTATTGCTCAGCTAGTGTCTTTGATATCCAAACATGGATAGCCTCCTCCCTTTTCCTCCTCATGGAGTTTCTATTCATAGAGTTACTGTAGCAGGTATGGAATCTCTTTAATAGTTTGTTACCTCTTAGTTTGTGTTGGAGGAAAATACAACAATGCTACAATCTTCCTGTTTATTTCGCTCCTCCACCATGGTGGCATGTCCACTGGTAGCAGTCAAAGCAAAGCAAACATTAGGTGACAGCTCTCTGTCCCAGACAGGAAGCATCAGGGGAAGTGTCAGGCTGAAATCTCAAACAGAATGTGCTTTTTGTCCAATTTGTTATTCTCATATTCATTGAATCAGATGGCCATCAGTTACGTTTTACATACTGTAGATGAGTCCCTTCTTAAGTTTTCTGGGCTGAAATCCAATGCAGCTTTAATTTTTTTGTCCCAAGATGCCTAGTTTTATACATAGAGAATTATTGACGAGTAAAGGAATTTTAAAGGTGGAATTGGAGCACTTTTACATTCACTTAACAAGTACGTGTTTGTGTGTGTGTGTGTGTGTGTGTGTGTGTGTGTGTGTGTGTGTGTGTGTGTGTGTGTGTGTGTGTGT
>OMKZ01035821.1:13506-36598 GCA_900302535.1 Neoniphon sammara | reverse complement strand
GTGCAGGGGCAAACGCACGCCCACACACACACACTCCCAGACTGGGCCAGGCGAGGTGTTGGGTTGCGTCTGGTTGACGTGTGTGTGTGCATATATATGTGTGTGTGTGACCAAGCATTGCTCTTCTGGACGGCTCTCAGCTTTCACCCCACTCGGCCCGCTTGCCATGTGTGTGTGTGTGTGTAAATGTGGGGCCCTCAGCGGGTCAGGTTCCCTTCTCGCCATGAGACACACAATGCAACGACAAATAAGAGTCTGATTAGTTCCTTCCTTCCTCAACGGCACAAAACCTGACCTAATCCCTGAGCAAACATACTGTCTGCGGGAGGGAGGGAGGGATGAGGAGGTGGAGGGAAGAGAACCTATCCTGTAAAGAGTGTCTGTCTTTAGGAGAAATGGAGGGAGACTATACAGGACAGATGGATGGATTCATGGAGGAAGGGAGGGAGGCAGGGATCAAGGATGGAGAGAGAGGGGACAGGTGGAAGCAGATAATGATGGATGGACTGAAATAGAATAAGAGGGAAAAGAAGGAAAAAGAGAAAGGCAAAAGAGAAGGAAAGTGGGGAAAAAACATCATCGCTGGTTAGCCAGCGGTTCTGGAAGTGAAGTCCCATGAGGAAACTTTTTGGGCTTCAGACACAATCTACCATAACTTGAGATCAGGTATGTTTCAAGGGCCGTTGGATTAGCTTGTGTGATGTGAGAATAAATCTGGACTAAAATGTTGACTTAAATGTTTCAATAATGTCTGACCAAGCCATTGATTTGACCCTCAAAACAACAAAATTCCCTCACATCCTGATGTTATTAATTTCACCCCTCTGACAACTTCTGTCATCCCTAAAAACAGAAAGGATGTCGCTATATGAGCTTGCTAGTTAGCAAGCAGTTTTGTTATGCTAGCAGGGGTCTGAAAAGATGAGGCTTTAGACCTTCATGTCTTACAGTATTTACCTTAAGTATCAGCTATGCCAGTGAAAAAGTATTCACATCAACATCCGTCTGGTAATTACAATTACTCTCATATTAATTAACATGTTTGACTACGAAGTAAGTTATGTGGAAGTAAGTTGAAATAGTGTTCTCATATCAGTCGCACCCCACCATAACAGGTAAATAAATCCCAATTTAATGCTACTTTTGCATTCTTGCATTCTTTTTTAACCTCAAACACTGCTAATCATCTTTGTTAAATGAATGGTTTAAGTGCGTTAGCTTCTGATATAGAACTGTAATGTGAGTTTACTTTACTTTCCTCAACTGAACACTTACAAGTTGTATTGATGGGAACGTTTCCAACCTTTATCTTGCTTTCCATATGATGAAGAATGGACCTTTTTCACAGCAGCCATTTTAACATGAAATAGCAGCTCAACACAGGTGTTACGAATGATGTTAATGAAGGTTCGGTTCCACTGAGGTACAGAACCTTCATTAATAATGTGATTAGTAACGCCTGTGTTTGCCTACTGTTTCATGTCAAAATGGCTGCGGTGAAAAAAATCTATTCGATCATGATTGTGCCTAGCGGTGAAACAATGTTAAGATAAAAATAATCCTTTTGGACAGATCAGAAGAGCAATATTTATTGCAAGACTGCATTAAAATACATGATTCAGGAGTCGAGGTAAATGGCGATATGGTGGGGGACGTTCCTACTCTTTATGAGGAAGAGTGGGAGGAAAGATGGAGGAGTGGAAAGACAGATAGAGGGATGGAAAACAGGGAGTTAAACATACAGGAGCCCCAGGTGGAATGGTATCACTCATGCTGACCTGTGCTGAGACTCAAAACCTGACGAGGAAATGAAACGGGACCGGAGCGTGATGAATAGGAATGCTATTTGTTAAGGCTAATACTCCTTGTTCAAACACCCGGTGGTATGTGTGCATAGGGCGTAGTGAAGTGTGAGGGTGATGTGTGTTTGCATGTGTGTGTGCTCAAATGTTTTTGGTATCAATACGTGTCTGCGTGCTTATGATTTCTATTTACAACACAAGCAATCCCTGACATCTTTCGCAGATCATCATGATATTTTGACCGTTGCTGTTGTTTGCTATATTAAATAAAAGCATCTGGAGTCCATATGTTGCAGACATTTCCTCTGTATAATAAAATGTCACTGGATTCATATTTTTAAGTGGAGCAGGTCGTGGCCTTTATTCACAGCAGCAACAGGAACCTTTTTCTCCATTAGGCTACAAGCTAGGATTATAAATCTTTCAGGTCTAGAAAGTGACAACGAAGCGACCGTGTTTAACAGAATGGATGTTCTGTGGGACCAAAAATCGGACCAAAATTATGTTTGAACAGGCTGTTGAATAGTGCTGCCATGTCATGGATTGTTTATGTCCGTTCCTCATGACTCGACTTAATAATATGCACACCTTTTTTACAAGGAGTGAGGGCGTTTCATATTCTGCACTTTATACTGTACATAAGAATCTGGGCATTTGAAATGAGTCTTAAAGGACCGTACTTGTCCTTTTCTGACTTCTTGTCAATAGTCGTGTTTGTATCTGTTCAACACAAACATCATTTGCCTAAGTATGTAGGCTACAGAATATTCATTGGTAGCTTAGAGGTCAAGAAAAATGTGAAAAACTGCTTCATGAAACTTTATGCAAGGTAATTCCATCTTCTGAATACTGTAATTACGGTGAATTCATCCACATTTGCACACTAGCTGTGAGTGGTTGTGATTGACAGCTCATGGGGCAGAATCCAAGTATAATGGAGGTCAACGATTGGCTGAAAGTTGCACTACAGCACAAGGAAACTTATAAACTATAAACAGAGGGAGTTTAGCAGCTAGGACACTTCATCTTACCAGAGCACTCAGGAGTTAAAAACAAGTGAACCTAAAAACCTCTTCCAGCTTTGAACGCAGAAAAGATCTCATACCTGTTAATGTGCAAATTTTAAGAGATTATAACAGAGTAAAAGAGTCATTTTACCAAGCATACATGCCATCCAACTATTCACAACATGGGATGTGTAGTAACTTTCAAGTTTCACAGAGCAATTTTTCTCATTTTTTGAAGATGAATCAGAGTGAATTACAGTAAATTAGTCTCCAGTTCTAAGCTACCAAAGCATATTCTGTATACACTTTATGCAACTGATATTTGTGATGGACAGGTAAAATCACGATTGTTGACAAGAAGTCAAAACAGGACCGGTTTGATCCTTTAAAACTTGGATGTCATTTATTTTCTCTAATTTATTGATATTATGGACATTTAATTTGGGCATTATTCCTTTCTCCATTAAAGACCTATTACTTATCAAAGGTCTGATTAAAATGTGATTACAATATGTTTGATTGCAATTTGATTATTGTGCTCCTAGTGGGAGTCGATAACATGGCATTTTAGGTCTCTGGGCGGGTCTTACTTTTTAAATTTACTTTACTCTCTCTCTCTCTCTCTCTCTCTCTCTCTCTCTCTCTCTCTCTCTCTCTCTCTCTCTCTTTCTCTTTCTTCCTCTCTACACCTCTGTCATTCGATTGCTGACATTCTCACTCTTTCGCTCAAGACTTCCCCGCGTTTTCTCTCTTTCCCACTTTTTGCATCTTTCTCTCTCTCAATCTGTCGCTCTCTCTGCTCCCAGTCTCTCCCCCTCATCCACTGGTGTTGTTTTTTTTTCTTTTTCTGCCCCTCTCTCATTTTCCCTCTGCCTCCTTCTCTTTGTCATTGTCCCTGTGTCTTATGAAAGTGGGTCAAACATGAAAGCATCGCTAGATCTGGATGGGAGCTGGAGCTGAAGCTGGAGGGATATTAGACAAAAGGCAATGAGCGAATCAGCCTTCTGCTTAAAAGCTTGATACCCAGCACTCTTCTTTTAATCTGTGTAACCTAAACCATTTGACTCCCGCGAGGAGACAGGGTGGTTTTACTGATGCTTTTACACTTCAAAGGGACAGCCAATAAAGTGAAGTCCAAGTTGACATGTAAGGGAAATGAACCTGTGCATGCAGGGCAGCGTGGGCAGGAGCATGCGAAAGACTTATCTGTGTTTGGGTCATGACCACAGGCGAAGGGCAATATCAATCAGCCATATGCTAAAATGTGCTGTAAGCAGCTGAGTGCTAAAGTGTAGACTGCTAATGTACAGCCCTGCCACATGTATTTGAAAAACAACATCAGCCAACATCAGCAGAAAACGCCTAATATGGGTGTGATCAGTGGGTATGATGGTGTGAGAGCGGTGTAGGGAGGATGTGTTGTTTTTTCTGACGGTAGGACCTGCAGACAAAAGTAACCATCCAATGCTGTGTGCAGTGTAACAATAAATAAATAAATAAATAATTATACAAAAAAAGAAAAATGACATGGGAAAGACAGAAATCCCTGATTGATGTTATACTGAATAACATTTGGAGCTTGTCTCATTGTTCAGCTTGCATCTGTTAGCCCTCCACATCTGTCCCTCATTAAATATTTAAATCATTTTTCATTAGTCATACTCAATATCCGTCTATCTTGCCTGTTGATCTATTTGAGGATGAACAATGCTCCAACTCGAGCTGGAGCATTGCCTCTAGTATCTATTCAAATTTGGGTTATTGCAAAATTCATCACCATCTATCTACTATTTATCTTTTAACACCGAACAACATCTTTCCTTTTCTTCTCACCGTTTTTCATTTTTCAGCAACATTCTGTACGGCACGGACCATCACAGTTTGCTGCTCATTAGTCCTCCACAGCTGTCATGAAAAATATGTATCTAAGATCACTCTGTGACTTAACACAAGCTCATATAAGTGAAGAAAATGATCAGACACCACAAGCCTGCCAATACATTTTCAGACATTGTAAATACAGCTAACATTGCCAGGGATACCCTGTATTGCATATAATAATGGACCTCTTTGTCTCTGGCAAACCACACCCATGTATTGTAAAAACAAAAACAGTAATTGAAAATACTATCTGATCCAGGTCTGGACTATAGTGTCATTGCGGTCCTTTATGTTTTAGAAGTTTGGCTGCCCTAGTTGGCATTAAGCAGGTAATGAAGCACCACTGGTGTTTACTGAGGTTATTACCATTATAGGGCTCATGATTCACTATGGGACTCATTATGTTATTTAAGTTATTTGTTACAAACTTTCTGGTTCTAACTACATCTGTGTTGCATTTTTTTCTAAATGCAATTTTATTTATTTAGCAGGAAACACAAATTGACATATTAACGTCAAGGTTTAACATAATATAATGCACATTTCTGTCTCCATACCAAGTAACAGAACACAAGAAGGAGTATGTTACGATAGATAACATCATGTTAGTAAATTGGTTGCAAGCATGACCTGAGGGAGGATCGGCGCTCTGTTTGAATATCTTTCTTTCGAAACTCCTTTGATTTCCTTATTTTGCAAACGCTTTGTTGATGCAACCACAGATCCCAGTTCCTCAAAAACACCTAGAAGTGTGAATGGAAAAAGACGGAGACAGGGTAAGTGAAAGCGAGGGGAAGTGAGGAGAACATGAGGAGAGGACAGCACAGAGGGGAATTGAGAGGGAGGGCAGGCGGCAAGGCTCATGAAGTTTGTTGCATCACTGTCTGCCTGCAATCGACACCCATTGGGCTTTCACTTAGTTAAGACATTTTTTTTTTAAGAACATCAACAAAATTTCATGGTGAGAGATTCCCTGCTGAGCCATGACGACCTCTTAAAGAGGAATGCTACACATGCCGAGAATTTGTGTGTTTTTCACATAATTCAGGACAGGCAGGTCAGTAGTTTCAGCCAGTGACCTTCATTTCATTACAGAGCTGTCTCCTCTGCAGGAAATGTATAATAACTAACAGAGAATCACCCTGAGGGCTATCAGTCAGCTTTGATTTTTGGTTCAGAGAGACACTCATAAATGTTAACCAGTACAAAGCGAGCAGCCTTACAGCATATACTCCAAGCATGACATGTGTAGGGGGTTATAATTCTATGGCTTTTAACTTCTCCCTTGCCATCTGCCTTTGTTTTAGGGTTTTGCGCCAAACGAAGCTGTTCATTCAATGGAACTTTGAGCGGATTTGCCAGGAAAGGAGACAGAAAAACATAGTAGCCTGAAGGAACAAGAGAGGAATAGGATACCACGTGTAATGTATAATTTGGCTCTTGCATTGCATTGACACTGCGCTAAGAGCTGTCTGATTGAGTTATGGTGCGTCTTAAAGCTTCTGTTGAGAATGTTTATAATGCAGTAAAACTCAGGGGTGTAAAAGAGAGGGAGATAGAGACGGCTAGGGAGGAAGTGAGAGAGCGTGAGGGAGGGAAGGAACAAATTTAACATCAGGTCATTATCAAGTGAGTGAGGACTCACAGAGATGTGCAGCAGATAACAAGCAGACTGACGGACAGGATCTGCGGTCCATTCTTAGGATATTAATGGTACAGTATACATGTTCCACCCTGTGCCAGCCTCTTTATCTCACGCAGCCACGAGCCTCACAGATCTCCCACACTGAGGCAAGAGGAAGAGACTGTGGCTCATGGTGAAGAACGAGATCAGGGTGAGGTCTTAGAAATTTTGCAATATGCCAAACTATGGCAATGTTGCAAAGCTACCTGCCAACGCCTAATGAAGGTCTGTGGCCAAAACATTGCATTATTTCACGAGAAAGAAGAAGTGGAGACACTGTGAGGGCATCTGATCTTCAGAAATGTGTCAAACTATGAAACAGATTCAAGAAGCCACTCCATCTATATTCCTTTTGCTAATAGACAGCTTAAGAGACGTGTCAGGATAAAGTTATTGTCACCTTGTGTGTAAGGGTTAATTAAAAAAAAACTCATAAGCACCAATGATGTTGTTCTGATCATTAACTTGTTCTGTTTTGAAAAATTTCTGGTACTTTCTGGGTAAAGTGTAAAAATTTATTGAGTTGATGCTTTTGACAAATAAAATTTATATGGAAGATAGATTCTATATGATATGCTGTTTTAGCAGATTGCTTCGGAGTACAGGATAAATATGGTTTTGAGTAATTTACTATATTTGACAGAAAGGGAAAGGAATGTGAATATGTTTGGGTTTAAGTAACAGATAGATGTGACTAGATGCGAGCTGGAGTTATTTCTCCACTACTTTGTTTGACATGTTATGCACAGCGCAATCAGGAATTTGTTTCCCTGCATATCTCTCTAACACATACATACATGCATTTGACCAGCAGGGTCAGAGCACAGGGGCAGCTGACAGGCCACCCTGCCGCTGTATAAATGAACCCATGTTCCATACTGTGTCAGAAGGAAAATGCAAGGCCTTGTGGATGAAGCAAAAAAAGGAATGAGCACGGGGTCAATCAAAATAAGGGTGTGGGTTAGGGTAAATACATAATTCATATGACCTCTTGACTCGTGCTGACCTCTCTTGGGCTAAAGCTCCACCCATTAAAGACCGTTACCATGACACCAGTTCTCTGAGGAAGTGGAAATGGTAAACAAAGGGCAACAAAGGCTTTTTGTCACTTGGCTTCCTCTGCCAGATGAGAAACGTGATTGTTTGGTAAAAATAGTTCAAATTTAGTCCCTTCTGTCAGTGACTGGTGACAGCCACAGGGATTAAAGCCTAATCTGTCAAAAGCACATATTTAGATTTTCGATTTGGAAGTAGTAAATGGTTTTTCCACAGTCAGGCAGCGCTCTGGAAGTGGGGCTTTTTTTGTTTGTTTGTCTTGTAATCATTAGGTAATCACTTGTGGTGCGGTTTACAGCCCTCTTAATGAGGTTCTATGCAGAATTGCCCTGATACAGTCACATTATAGCAGCATCTCATTCAGTGGAATATACTGAGTACAGCAAGAGATGATCTCTATTTAAGCAGGATGTGAAACCAAACCACTTAAATTCTGCAGGCAGATCATTCGACCTCAGTTCAACATGATCTTTAATGATGTTGCTGGAGTTAAGCACAGTACCACTGAAAAACCAACCAGTCCTGTATGGAGCAGTTCAGTATCGCACTTCAAATATCAGTGAAGAACTCACTGCATGTGTTCAAGTGGCTTTTCAAACAGTGACAGTTCAGTGCAGAAGTATTTGAACCACTCAGGAGTTCATCCAAAGAACCATCTTTTCTAAAGGCTGTGATTGGTGCAATTTTAAATGACTGCAGATATAGAGTGTTTTCAGCAGAGATACGGAATGGCGAGTAGGGTAAATGAAATTGGAGAGTAATGTAGTGTAATCAGCAAAAACATATTGGTTATTAAAGCTTAATTATTGAACTTATCATAAACAAAATGAACATCTAAATTGCCCAAAAGGCCGCATACGGTGAGTTTAATGTTGAGGCAAAAGGCCTTAGGGAACAGAGAATTCCTTATCTGTGTGTAGCTTGAAGTGCACTGCCATCTGTTGGCACAAACTATTAATCATAAAGGCCAAAGACTGACGTTGCAATGGCCATCAATCTGTCTCAGTTCACGGCATAAAACCATCACCACTTTGCACAGCTACTGATATATCAAAGACATGTATGAGCTTTTGTATAAAGGCATTGATAGAGTGTTGTAAGGGCCGTAAATAATCTAAATGAAAACAGTCACTGACTCACAATGCATTTTCCAAGGAATTTAATATTGCAACCTGCATTTAAAAGACATTGAGAATCCAAAAAGAGACAGACCACTCACAGAGAGAGAGCAAAGGCAAAGAGCTCTGACCTAAACAGCCCCTCCTCCATCTTTTGAAAGTAAGGGATAGACAGAAACGAAGCCAAGGGAAAAGAGACTCAGGCTGGTTTTTGCTAAATCCCAATTTCCTGCGCTGCACTTCAAAACTCTCACAGACAGATAGCACAGAAAAGAAAACCGACAAATCCATTCACTTGACAAACAGTTTCGTCCTGTTCAGCAACTTTCACAATGTTAGCACTTCATCAGGTTGTATTTACATAACATACACTATCAACACAATTACATACAGTATTTCATAGAGGAATAGAGCAGAACTGGGTCAAATAGAATTTGTAACCTGCATGGAGTACCAGATATATGGGGTTTACTGTCTCAGGAGAAATGCTCATCCCGACAGATAAGATGTCAAGCACAGAAAAGTAATTTGACTTTCAAATTTAAACTGTCACCCATTTTGTTGTATTTTCAGCGTACATATTCTCAAAGAAACAAAGAAGTAATTGTAAATACTATTTGATCCAGGTCTGGAATATAGCGTGCTTGTGGCCCTTTATGTTTTCGAGGTCTGTCCTGGGTAAAGCAGGCATTAAGCTGGTAATGAAGCACCACTGGTGTTTGCTGAGGTTCCTATCATTATGGGACTCACGTTATGCATCCGACAAAGGTTGTCATCAAGTTATATTTGACTGGTACTGAGTGTAAAGTTTTGTCTTAGTTACCAAATGTTTTTGGTTTACAGAGCAAGGAACATAATTTATAATATAATAGAAAATTAAAGATTACAGTTCATAATTTATGCATCTTTCTATAAATTGAGCTACTATGCTTACCTTTTCCTTTTCTTTGTCAACTATTAACTGTGACCTTCAACTCAGAGTTGTCTTAAAAAAGTTCATATGGCACTGATTTATGCAATAATATACCTGTAATCTAGAATACAAATAAAGCAATCATAAAACATACTCTTGAATATTGTAAATTCTTGGCAAAAGGCTTAGTTAGATGTGCTTTTTAATGTGCAGTTGATTTAGCAAAATACTTGCTGTTGTCTACAGACAAAAGGCAGACTGCAGTAACGTTAGATCTATGCTATGTGCAGTTGCATACCACTTGTTGAGGTACAAAATCAGTTTAATGGTCTTTCATTAGCCTGCGATATGTCTTGAACTGTGAAACATCTGCCTGAATCAGTATTGGAATCAACCCCGCTTCTTCAACTTGGTATCCATTGCATATCTGTATGTTCTCGGCATTATGGCTGAAGTGATGCATGTTCTCTAAACATTTCCATTGGAAAGAGTGTCACATTCAAAATGGGCATCTAACTTGAGGAAAATGAAAAATAGTTTCAGTATCACCTCTAATCTCAGAAGTCGTCAATAAATGTAATAATGTACATTTACATAAATAAAAATATCTTAACATTCTCATCGTGGCCTCCAAATGCAAGAATGGAAAGTTGCTGACAATACATAAATACATTTACAATAGCTACAACTTTTAAAAATATTACGAATGGTCAATCCAAAATAACACTTGGAATAAACATTCAAACGTAAAATACAGTATCATACAACAAAACTGAAATGAAGAGACCGAGGCTGAAACACCACTTCATGATAAAATAATTAATATACATGAGGTGAAATATACATTATTAATCTGACTTTAGCATTTACAATTTTCATTCACTGACATACAGTATTTTACAGCGAGGACAGAGTTTTAGTTAATGGTAGGACAAGTGCATAGCAAAATAGAAGATCATTTGACCAAGTTAAAGAGACACTGAGAGACTGACAACCCAGCTTTAGAAAACAACATTTAAAAAATCATGTTTAAGGCAAATCTCATCATTTAAAATTGGCATAGTCTGAGAAAATGTCAACAAAGTCTTGTACCACCCTGTAGCAGAAGTCATATTGCTCCTGTGGAAAAAGGGGGGGAGCAGAGAAAAGAATAATTAGACCAGCTGTACTTCAGTAACACTCAAAATAAAAAAACACAGGAAATTTATAACACTTTTCTTTTGCTGAATGCAACCTCACACCTCCACTAAGTTGCATGAATCAAACAGAACCAAAAGAATTCAGCTGCTTTTTAGAAAACAATATGATAAAGGGTTGATATTAAATTGCTAACATTTTTCTTTTAACAGTTCAGATTATTTATAACCCAAGTCTTGATACCTACCACAGTTTGGACCATATGAGGCCTCTGCATGCGTAAACTCTTCACAGTTTGGAACACGTCCAGCAGGCCTTCTGCTTTGACTCGCTCCAAGATATTGCTCAGTGCAATGAACGTACCTGTTCGCCCTGCACCAGCACTACAGCACACACAGACACAGACACCCATGGAGGTTAATCAAAGCATCAACAGTGGGTTGCAAATACAAAAACATATCAAACAGCTTGAGACAAACAGGAGTAGCCACAAATATAAAAATCAAGCCTAAGCATCTGCCATTATACTCTTATGCAACACTACAGGAAAATAATGCTGCATTGGAGAGAAGGATTTTAACATTAAAATCTGTGCATAGACTCATTTCTGGGTTGCAGATATTACAACTTGGTTAAAACTGGGTCAGAGGAGAGGTTCGGAGTTACCTGCAGTGTACGACGATGGGATGGTTCCCAGACTGCTGCTGCTGTCTCTGCACTGAGGCGATGATGTCGATCATGCCTTTGCCCTCGGCTGGGATGCCGATCTCCGGCCAGCCGTGGAAGTGGAAGTGCCTGACCAGCCTCGTCTGCTTCTCCTTTTTTTTGAGAGGAAATGCACGGGCCAGTGAGAGATCATAATACATCTCAAATATGATTTACAAGGACTATAAGCAAGCCTAATGGAAGGTGCAATGTCAGCGTGGTGTAAGTCTCTTAAAGGTGTTGTGGGTCTAACTCGATGAAACATCTGAGATGATAATCCCAGTGGCACAGCCGCTCTTAACCACTCCACTTTTCCTCTTGACACCCAAACCACAGCTCTGTGTATATATATCTCATTTTGTAGCAGAAGTGATACTGTTCAGGATAGGAAATTTACAGAAGATTGGGGCTTGAAAGTTTATAAAATACCTGTGAAATTAAAGATGAGGGGGCAAAAAAGTAGCCCGCCTCTTTTTGCATTTCACCCGGTTCATGTTTGTTGTTAAGTTGTTAAATATGTATGCCTGAATGTGACTACTGTCTCCCATGGGCCATTGTTGTGAATTGTGGGAGATTATGACCTGCAACTGTGTTATAGTGAAGAAAAATGGAGCAATTTTTGACCAGAAACAACTGAGCACACAACCTGGAGCGAAAGAAAATATCTCTGACTGACTGATTGCTCTATTTATATGTGACTGTATAAGAATTTAAAATAAAAAATCTTGGAATGAGCATTTCTCCTGAGACAGTGGTACAAATAGATTATTTATTTGCCATGCAATGCAAGGATATTATTTCAGTGAAACCCCCGAAAAAGGACTGAAATTCAGATCAAGGGGGCAAAAAATATCCTGATCCTCTGTATTTACATAGGTAAATGCAATGCGGCATCTCCGCCTCATTTAAAGCTGTGTCTTGATAGTGTGAGATTAATTTGCTTACCGGGCCAAAGGTGAGTACCAAGTCTCGTAGGCTGAAGGTATCACACAAAGTGTCTCCCTTCATCTCTATTGTGTAATCTCCATAGGTGACTGAGTCCTCTGAGGGCCAGTACTGGAAACACTTGTCCTGCACACAGAACGGGACGACTGTAAGTTTACTGTCATCTGAGAAACCACAGACATTTCTCTCAGCTGAGCAGGACAGGTTCCTTTTCTTTGAACTGCACAACATAAACTAACATGAAAGCACAGTTTTGTGACAGAAGTAGTAAGTCAGCGCAGACTTAAAGGAACCGCTCTGATTCCTTTGCTGTGCCGTGGCCCATTACTGTTCAGTTACAGATGTGACATGTAGTTCTTCAAATGCTATGTGGGTGGTGCTGTTGAAGCAGCAGCAGTATGTGCAGCTTACCTGCTCCCTCTCCTGGAGCTCCGTGAGCATGACAATGGAGTGACATTTCCATTCCCAAACCATCCTCCAGAAGTCCTCCACTGTGTGGGACAGAGGCCCCTGGGTGGCAATGAAGTAGTCCTTCTGCCTGTAGCCCTGAGACACAGCAAAACACTTGACATTAGTGAACATTACCTTACAGGTCCAATTGTACGTGTAAATAGCGATGTCTATGAACTATTAAGGTAATAAATGTAAGAAAGAGGCAGTTGGATCATAAAACGTCAAGTGCTTACATCTATAAAAGATGCATTGATGTAATCTGTGAACTCCTGTCCTCTTCTCATGGAGAGAATAACTCTGTTGAAGTCATCTGGAATAGGAATAGAGCAGGAAACCACTCAGCACCTTTCAGACCACAGCAGCTCATAAACAACTTCACAGAGGATCGGATGAACCGCCCTCCCAGCCTCATTTTAAAATAAATCATGAAAGCAATCTGAATGCTGTGGATCACAGGATTGGATAAAATCTCTGATTCAGGTTCTAAATGTGGATACACAATATAATCTGGTGCTCAAAATCTGACATGAGTGATACACTTGAGTGATATACTATATTGCTGACACTGATGAGTGATATACTATACTGACGCAATCTGTATTGCACATGCACACAATCTCGTCTATTCCGTATCATGGTTTTGCATTCATTTGTTTCTTCCTTACATGGAATAATCTGCAGGACTCTGTTCTTCTTCATGTTGGCAGGAAGGTTCCCTGTTCTCATGTTCTCCTTCATTATCCGCATGTTGGTCAGTTTCTGGGCAGGAAGCAGGCAAATATGATCCAAATGTTACAAACTTGCAAGAGCTTGCACACATACACACAAATATCCACATAGGGCAATAATTAAGCTGTTGATTAAAATTCACATCTAGCATTTATAGTTACACTGTATGAAAGTTGTCACTGGATATGTACAGGAATAAAAAGGATACAAAAAAATGAGTTATATTTTCTGGGCTTGATTTTACTTTGTGATAAGGGGTCTGGTTTCTCAGTGTTTCCCCTATATATATTTTCTGCTGTGGCAGGCCACCTTGTTCAAGATCATGACCCACCATGCTAAGAATATTTTCTACCTTACTTTATTTGTGGCCAAAATCATCTCATTTGGCAGGCTAAGCTGTTGAGTGCTGTTAGAGGCAGTGTTATTCAGTAGCGAAACTACTGCTGAAAATATACAAGACTTCTGTTAGAGAGACTGTTATGATTCACTTTTAGCTGGGAGAAGACTTCACAACAGTAATTTAGTTAGTACTTCAGCCTAATGCAGCCTATTTCTGCCAAGATGCACCGTCAAGATCAAAGTATCAAACGGCAATGTCTCTCCCTCTACCTCTCACAGACAGAGCGAGAGAAGCACAAAGACTCACTGCCTCCTGTAGTGTTCCTATAGTAATTCTATAATCATTCAGTAGCAACACTTCTGCTGAGAAAACAGATCATGCCACTGCTGTAAGAAAAAACTCTAGGGGAACCACTGGTTTCTTATACCAAAATACTTTGTGGGTAGCTTTCTAGGTTCCTGGATGTTGCATGTTTCAGTGGGACTGGTTCCCAGCATAACACATTCTCCAGTTTTAGAATTAATTTTTCAGTGAGAATTATTTTGAGTTGTTTTGAGAGCTGTTTCTTCACTTCGTAAATCTGCAATGGCTGTTGAAAACTATCTAAAGTGTTAAATTAACTCCGATGGGAGTGAATTAATAGAAGCGGTAACACAGTGTTGATTTTCACAGTCTCAGAGTTAAATTAAGACCTATGATTTTGGTGTGAAAATATAACTGGAGTGAAACTGTGACTCAGCTTGGGTCTGCAGGTGCAGTGAGTTCAAAATCCCCGATATGGGGGTGTAGCAGCTGTCAATCTGTCAGTTTCAAGTGTGTGATGTAAGAGGTCTTACCTTAAACTCCTCCTCCAGGCCGACCCGGTCAGACGGGGCTGAGGTGTTGTGCAGTTTGTGCAGGTGTCCTTCCAGAGATGACACATCCAGCTCTGTGTCTCCATAGAGGTAGTATTCCAGCAGGGCCTGGTAGATGAACGAGTACTGCATCTGGGGTGAGAACACACACACCCATATGCACAGGTTACACATTTATATATGGATGTATTCACACATTAATTCACTCATGGACGCACATGCACAAACACACACTTCAAAGGGATTGTTTGTATCGCAAAAGGAGCGATATCAGTGTGTTTCCCATTGAGTATGAGGTGTTGATGTAATGCCTGTGAGATGATAGAGCGCTGGGAACCTGCACTATCACCAACTCACATCTGTTTGGATAAGCTGTGAGCGCTGCTCTCGTATCTTGGAGACAAAGCCAAACACGTCGACCTTCTGCTCGGCATGCATCATGTCTATCATGGCATCTATGACGATGAAAGTGCCTGTCCTTCCCACACCAGCGCTGTGGAGCAACAAAACAAAACAAAACAAAACAACAAAGGGATAAGCCATAATTCTCACTTGACGGTCACCATGTTGTCAGGCAAGAGGAATGGCATATAAGGACATCTGTATTAGTATACAATTGTATTACTATAGCCACTAAATGGTTCAGTGTGTTTCCTGTCATACTTGAAAATTTGTTTGTCTCCAAAGAAACAAAGAGGATCTTTTAAACCAAAACATATTTGTCTCCAAAGAACCAAATTGGATAATTGAGACCATTATAAGTAACGTCTGGTCAAAACCACTGGAAAGCATGGCTCCAAGTAAACAACAAAATATTTAATTGCTATTTGCATCACAATTCCCCTGCAGCCCGATTAGTTCTGCCTCTGGTACCTGCAGTGGACCACAATGGGCCCGGCCAAGGGTGGATTGACCGTCTTGACCTTCTTGAGGAATTTGAGCATGCCGATCGGGGAGAAGGGAACTCCGAAGTCAGGCCAGCTGGTGAAGTGGAGCTGGGTGACGAGCCGGGGAGTCTTGGAGGCATCGCTGGCCTGCTGCACAGAAAACAGGCACAGGCAAACACACACATTTACACAACATTGACAGCGATGTAGATAAGATAAAGATTGATACCGCAGAGCAAGAATTTCTGTTTCATTCAGAAATTCTCCACTACGTAAAATCATTCGAAACACTCTTTGAAACTCACATATTGCACACAGAACTTGCGTATGGTGTAGTCCACCAGGACCGTGAAGTCCTCTACCGCCACCCTGACATTCCCATAGGTCCAACAGCCCTGGTCTGGCCAGTACTGGTAACACTTGTCCTGGGGAGAGAGGGTAATCATAACTTAATGTACACAAATCCTGCACAGCACACACCCTTTTCATAATTCTTCACATGACTATGACATGCTGACAACTATGGAGCCATGCAAGAGCCCTCCTCTGACAGACTCCCAGTGCAACAGGTGGCCGTGGTGTTGCACAATGCGTACAGCACACTAAAAAAAGGGCTCTGCCTCTGAAATCTATTCAAGGACTTTCCTTTCAAGAGACAAAATGATCGAAATGCATGACTTGACCCAAGGTGAGCGTTACAAAATCACACTGTGCAAATTACAGGCTTCAATTTTCTAGCCAGTCAGCCCAGATTAGTGTGAGTGAGAGGGATGAAACCACTCAATGAGAGCCGGCTGCCTTCGAGGGCTTTATCACACATTATGTAGCCATTGATTTCAACCTGTGCACACGCTGATTCAAACCTCTTCACCAATTCTCCTCTTATTGATCTTTCCTGCCCTTCGCTCTCTGTTCCACCCTCCTTGTTAAGTGAGGTTGTCCTGGTTCACATGCAGCGAAAAGAGTTCGCAGAAAGCAGGTGGCAGGGGGAAAAATTACAGGCATGAATTCAATAGTTTAACTAAAACTCCATGGTTCCACATTTGACCGTGGCTAATTCAATCTATTCCAAGCAAAAATTGTCTAAATCTTTTTTTTGTGATGAGCTATTAATCTCAAAGGAGAAATTGGACTTTTTGCTTGCCCTGTCCACAGGGAGCTCTCTGAGTAGAAAAAAAAGCTGCAGAAGCACTCCTGGAGCTGATAGGGATTCACTGTCTTGCTCATGGACACTTCAGCAGGGGAGATGCTTCTGCTGTCATCTGAGGATTAAACACTTTTGGTTGCCATGCAAAGGAGTTGAAAAAGAGTTCAGAAATTAGCAATGCGGAATATCACTTACTTCTTTCCTTTCTTTCAGGTTTGTCAGCATGACAACAGTTGCTACCTTCTGCTCCCATATCATCCTCCAGAAGTCTGCCACAGTGTCTTCTTTTGGACCTGAGAGACCAAGGAATATTTAGAGCACATGATTTCCCAGCGGAGGTAATTTCATATCAGGGATTATGCAATATGATGGCATACATTTCCAGAAACAGTGTGCCTTACCTTGTGCTGCTATGAATTTGTTCTTGTCTGTGTAACCCTAGTGAAAATGAATAAGTTGCACTGTTAAATTGCGGCACAAAACATGCATTAATAAGAATTCTTAACATTTTCCATCATGCATTGTAGACCCAGTCCATTACCCAGCATAACTCACATCAATGTAAGAAGCATTCACATAGTCTGAACAGGCATTTCCATCCAGCTGAGTCAACACCACCCTGGAATGGTCATCTGTTGGTGAACATACAATTTGGAATAAACATCATCACTGAGCACATTTTATTATGACTGAGGATCAGAATGTGCTGTTGAATGAAGGTTTAGAGAGCAAATTAGGGATGAGCAAGGGATGAGTGATGGGAACTGCGGCTAGCAGAAGGAAAGAGGATGAAGCTGTTCATGGGGAAGTGTTGTTCTGTGAATGAATACTGCGTGTGAGCTGTTGGTGAAAATATATCCTCGCCTATGACACGAAGAGAGAGAGAAAAAAAACGAGATAAAAAGACACGTGTCTGTGCGCACACATACAGGAAACTGTTATGTCTGGGTGTGAAAATAAAATGTATTTGCTACTATACAGCTGTTTTTGCAGATCATAATACACACTCACAGGGAAGAATGTTTGGGTATCTGTTCTTCTCCTTGTTTTCCTCCTTATTGGCCTCCTCACATGTTCCATGTGTATAACCCCCAGGCAGGGACTGCAACACGAAATGAGACACCGGTTAGAAACTTTACCACAACATGTGTTTTTACTGTTCTTACATACCCTCAAATACTGAAAAGTTAAAGACCAGTGGATTGTATTCTATGCAGTTCTTTGTTCAGCCATGATGTAGGCACTTCCTCTGCCACCTACATTAAACAGATCTCCACTAAAAGCAGAGAACTTCAACTTCCTCTGTCTGCACTGAAAATCATTTTGAAATAAATAAATAAATAAATAAATAAACACACACACACACACACACACACACACACACACATATATATATATATATATATATATATGCTGTTATGTTACATGGATCCTGAATCATATGTTTGAGGCTCTATTCTGACCACCTTAGATCCTCAATTATGATCAGAAATAGACTAAAGGGTATTTTTCATGTGTGTGCGTCATGGGTTGCATGACACACACACATAACTCATGTAGTTTTCTCAAAAACAAAAATACACACAGGATAACTCATGGCAAGAATCTTCTTCTCATGTGAGTGCCTCGCACATCATTGTTGTCATGTGAAAATGCTGTAATTCCAATGCCTGAGATTTTTAATTTTTGGACACTTTTTTTGGAGATGTTTTTGGTTTCAGTAGAAGTATTACATCTGTCTCTGTGGGTTGAGAAATCATTTCAGTAAAAGTATTACATGTGTCTCTATGGGAGAAAACTCTGACGTCTTGTCTTCATGAAACCCCATAGTTTGTTGCTTAATTTAGTTTGTCTGTCTGTTATGTCCCTTAATGTTGAATGTTTGCATGTCTGAGTTTTGATTTTATCCTCTTCCATTTCCTTCAGGATGTTAACCTCTTTCCAGGGCCCCTTGTCAGTAAGAACTTTTTCATAAGTGAACTGCCTGGTAATAAAATAAAATAAAATAAAATACAAAAATAAAGTTTATTTGCCACTGCAAATAACTGTTCATAATTGATTTGCCTGGTAAAATAAAGGAAAATAAAATCCAGATCTTGCCATGGCACAATGCCTCACACCAGTCTATGTCAACAATCACTTATTCAACCACAAAACAAACAAACAGCCAAACAGAAGACCCACACACATCAAAATTTCAGCAACTCCATGACATACTTAGGGTATCCGTTACACCATAACTTAGTACTTTTACTGTAAACTCGCTTTTATCAGTACAAATGGATGACTCTGTGCTACGTCCACATGCTACTGCAGCCTGGAGCTCCAGACAGAGGAGAGAGGGGGAAACTTACATTGTACTCCTCCCTGAAGAGCTTGCCATCGTCAGCTGAGCGGAGCCTGTACTCTTCCTCTAGGTGGTCCACTGGGATGGGGAAGTAGGTCTTAGAGGCTGAGGGGGATCTGGGCAGAAGGACCACCGTCTGTTGCTCTGCAGGGTTAAGAGAAAACAGGGAGTCAGCGGGTTCATCATCCCTAATCAAGTTTATGGCAGTGATGGTGAAATACCGTTAACGAACGAGAAAATTAATAGCGGGAGTTTTGTCAGTCAGGATCTTTGTCAATAAGCTAAGTATTTTGTGACTAAATAAATCTAATAAAAAGGATTGGGTTTAATTTAGACAATCAGATTGTCAAGCTATTTTATGAGGACCTGAATGACTGTTCAAAGATCAAAATGATTTACAAAAATGGATGATTTGAAATGTTAGAAATGTTGTCGTACATTCACCAATGGACAATTCTTCAGTAATAACATATGGAGAAGCCCGTAGCAGTGTAAGTATTTAATGATCATCATGACTAAACATCACTGGTTGTTAGAAAAGACCCCAGGGGAAAGACACTTACAGCACCCTTCAGTGCACCCAGGTGAGCACCCAGCTACACATAATCTTGTAGAACCCACACTTTGAAAAAAAAAAGTGGACAGGTACACAGAGAGTGTTAGTAACATGAGGATCCTGATACCTCCACCCTGTATACCTGACCTGGTGGTAAAGTTGTGTATAACGACTCGGCACTGTATCCAAACTCTAAAACACAACACACACCAAAGCACTGTTACACTTTAAGACATCACTGGCATCAATGACCACAAGATACCATGCAATGTGGTGTATAACATAACATGGCTGAGACCATTTTCTTTTCAACTGAATCAATTAAAAACGTAAGTTCTTGTTTAACAGAAAGAGATTCTCAATTTTCAAACTTTGAAAAAAATCAACTTCCTGCCTTGCTTGAATTGAAAGTGAATTATGCCCGGCCTTGCTCGAGCGTACAGTTGGTGTGGTTCTGTCACACTGCAGTAGAGGAAGCTGTTACCGTAAAAAGGAAATACAACATGACTCCTGGATGAATACAATATGTGTCATATGTCGAGTTTAGAAAACGTGCAATTTGCAGCTTTGGCAGCGTCTTGAAATCCATCCAGCATTTTGTTACAGCTAGTTCTGGGCGTGTTCTGTGTTTGTGGAGTGCGCCATATCCTAGTTAGATTCCAATCGGAGGACTGGAAGAATACAAATAGTGGGAACCTGCTCTGTGCATTCCATTGTGTTGTCGGATGAGAAAATACTTCCTAAAGGAACACTTAGAAGTCTTAAGGACGCGTGGTTTCCTTTAAAATCCAATAGCTGTCACCATACCTCACACAAATAAGCTCTTAGAATGTAATTTAAGTGATGTGGCAGCTAAATTCAGTGTAAATGCAGTGACCTTTGCACACAGGTTGCTGTAGAGCACCAGAGGTGACAGATACTGAGGTTTCATGTACTAGTGATAAAGGTGCTATTTAAACAGAACTCTAACGTGGTATCACAGCTTTCTTCTTTACAGCATTAACCACAGGAAGTCAAACCCAACCAAGATGCAATGGTGGGACAACCTGCACAGACAAACACCACAGACATTAGCCTCCTATAAACTGTCATTAATACTTCTTTCTCTTTCTTGCTCTTTCCCACCTGTCGATGTTTTGGTCTATATGGCCCTCGTTCAATTTCTTTCTCACACTATGTGTCTGCCAGCCTGTTGTTCCCTCACTCTCTGTCTGCCTCTGTCTCTTTCCCACACAGCACAATATACCACAATGTTACCTTGTTCTTCCAGGATGCCATTTGGTATCTTCTTGTCAACTGTTGTGACGACTGCTTTTCTCTGGTTTCTTAACCTGCCAAGAAAATTAAAAAAAAAAATTAGAGGAAAGGATCATGAGATACAGTAAATGCAAAACACAAGATCTGTTGTCAGTATTGAACCTTGAGCAAAAGTCTACCCATCCTACCATCTGAAGCTTGAGAAGCTATTTTTTCTCATTAGCTGAAGTTGTGGACAGACAGTACTCCTAAGTCCCAGTGTGTTACAGAACTTGCTCCTCTCGCTCCCTCCTGTTGCCTGTCTAGGTCCTCTGTCACTGCCTGGCTGCCTGTGCTCTTTCAGTCAGAGGTGCAGAGGGGGAGTAAGTTAGCAGCACTTCCTGACTGGGCTCCGCCTCAATGACTAAAGGAGGAAGCGCTTGTCACCCTGAGCTCCGCACCCCCCACCCTCCCCCCTCCCTCAGCCTGGCAGCCGGCCAGTCAGCGAAGTCCATGGGTGAGGATGAGTGGGTGGGCGGCCCCTGGCTGGGCTGGCGTTTTACCTGAGGAAGTACCAGGCCAGCAGGGCGATGATGAGCAGCAGTAAAGACAGCACCAGCACGGTGGGGAGGATGTGGGGGCTGGGGAACTTAGCGTCTTCTGAGGAAGAAGGAGAGGCAGAGCCAGAGGTCAGGGAGCACCGTCAACAAAGAAGCAGGAAGAGGCCTGCATGGCAGACCAGGGGCAAGGCCACGGTGAGATGTACGTCTGTGCATGGCTGTTTGCGTGTGTGCAAATGTTTGTGTGGATGTGGTTTGAGTCCATGTGCATGTGTGTGTATGGCTGTGTGTGAGTGTGTTCCACACACACATATATGAGCTGATGTTGAATCAATAGTTGGCCCAGAAATGCACCTCCTATTCTCTCCTCTGGCCACAGGCCTGATTTAATAACTGGCTTCAGCAGTATTTTGTCTGCAGAGATAAGTATCAGGGGCCGAGCTCGTTTCAACCTGGCAATAAGTCTAACAGTAAATGAGAGGCTCTAAGAAGGGAGTCTGGGCCAGGAGTCACCCACACAGCCAGCTATTGGCTGTGTTTATAAAGAAGCACAATAAGCTGTAAATTATTGTCCAGGGTAGCTGAGGTTCATCATGATCCGGTAATAACAAGGCTGTAGAAAAGGCCATTATCAAGCAGATGCATGCACTGCAAAAGATACACAATAATCATATCTTTGGAAAAATGTTGACTGCAGTGGGAGGCAATGGGATTTTGTTGCTATCGCAAATTGTTTAGTGTTGCTCACTCTCACATGCTGAGGTGAATTACCATTGTTACTGTTCTTACCTCTTGTATGGTTTCCATTGGTAGTGTAATTGGATGTTATTGTGGTTGCCACCAAAAACAGAACTGGGACCATTGTGACTGCAGAAAAACAAAATGAAGACGGATATTAAATTTACTGCCAGACATGTTGACAAAGTCAAGATTCATGAGAACATGGCCTCTGGATAATATCACCATTCAAGAAGCACAAAGACTATTGATAGATCTAAGGCATATTTCTTTAGTCATGACTATTGCACTCGGGAATGTGCTCATCGGTGCAAAGTTCATGGAGTCACAACAGAAAAACACACTCATATCCTGGTCATTCGTGAGCTCTGTCATTCTTTCCAGGATGTAATGCCCAACAAATCCACATGGTGGCACACTACTCTAATCTTTGAAAAACTAAGCTGGTGTCAATACATGCTTCCTCACAGCACCACTGAGATAAAAGGTTCAAAAGATAAAATCTGATCTTCAGGAACTAAATGCATACAAAACACTTTAATGTATTGTCATGCCACAAGGAAAAAAAACAGCAACAGCCAAGTCCTCATTAGGCTGCATGTATTTTCCTGAATAGCACTAATATTAACATCCTCACACATTACACAGCATTCATGAAACTCTTGAGGCACTGCTATACCATTACCCATATGTTCCTTACTACCCTTATGAAGCACGTGCTCATGTGCTTTTATCAGTGTATTATCAGATTAAGAAAAGTGACCATGATAAAGTGCCACCCAAAGCTGATTACAGCTGTTTTGCCAACAGTTGAGAGAGGAGAAATCATCCATGTCACACTTAGTCACATTGTGCATTTTAAACATATAGCATGCTTAGGCACTTAGAATGCCATATAAATAAAAACACACACATAAGCACACACACACACATACACACACACACACACACACACACACACACACACACACACACACACACACCAACAACACCAACA
>OMKZ01035815.1:0-10285 GCA_900302535.1 Neoniphon sammara | reverse complement strand
AGGCAGGGGAAGGTGATCAGCCAGTTCCCGTAGTGTAGTGGTTATCACGTTCGCCTAACACGCGAAAGGTCCTCGGTTCGAAACCGGGCGGGAACAGCTCCTTTTTGTCACTAGGGATATGTTTTTTTTAGCGTTAAAGAAATAAGGGAACAAAAGTTGAAGTAGTAGTAAGATTGTTTAGTGTGTTAACAATGAAATGTGATCATAAGAGAAGAAATCACCAGTGTAAACAGGTCTTTTAACTGATTTTTGTAGTGCTTTGGATGTGTCTTTTTGCCACATTTTTACAAGTTTTGACTTGTAGTAGAATTGATTTAAAAAAAAAAAAAAAAAAAACAGGGACCGTCAAGGGAGAGAAGGCCAAACAGCACTGACTTGTCTTATCTGCTTTGTTCTGCTCTTGGACTTCAGTCAGGGAGGGGCAGAGGGGTGTGTGGACATCCGTGCCAATAGCCGTCTGCTGTATCTTTGAAGTTAAGACCCTCGGTGCTGATACGACTGCCCACACACTGGTCTGCATTTTGCTCAAGCTGACAGAGTCAAACCAGAGGGAGGAACGGATAATGAAGCCAACAGTATGTTTTATTTAAAGCCTACAAGTGTCCAGTAACACATGGCAGCCATCCTCCTCCTGTTTCAATCTGCCTTATACCTAGAGCTCACAGACATGAGGGTGTGTGTGTGTGTGTGTGTGTGTGTGTGTGTGTGTGTGTGAGAGAGAGAGCATGCAGGGTTAGGTTTAATCAACTATAGATGGGGCTGAGAGAAAGAAAATAGATAGTACCATAACCAGCTGAGCCCCAGACCTGACAAACATACAAACACATACACACACACACACACACACACACATACACACACTGCAGTTGCCCCTCAGAGCATATGTTCCCATACAGCAGAGCGTCATACTAGTTGAACAGATCTCTCTCTTCCCAACACACTTCACACACTTATTAATTGTATTATATGCGGGAGCAAAACTTGAAGCGTGTGCCCCCAAGCAGCTGCTGTGCGTACAAATCAGTGTATGGCCCGGTTTGGTCGGCTAAATCTGAAGTATTTCTGTGCTTTGCCTCAGGCTGCAGTCCTTTTTGGCTGCCCCTCAATCATACATGCTTGATAGTCCTCATGGTTCTACAAAGAGAGCTTTGACATCGGAGTGATGCGATCGAGTTTAATATACTTCCATGAATGTGGTCCTAATCGAAACCATATTAGCCTGAGGCTGCCTCTGATATACCAAGAGACGCTCTTTTCCTTTTATCTTCGCCTGGATGTGCGAGCATGCACACACATATAGGCACCCTCATGCGCATAATCTGTTTCAAGGATTCTTAAAAGAGGAAACTGGTCATTGTACCTTTCATCTCTTTAAACTGATATCAAAGGAGACTTTAATGATGAGCCGTCAGGGTGTCTGCGGGTCCTTAAAAGTCTGAAAAAAGTCTTCAAATACAGTACATTATCTAAAATTCAGGCCTTAAGAAGGACTAAATTTTCATAAATACGTTATTAGACGTTTTATTTTTTCACTATGTGGTAACACAGTGAAGAAAATTGTGCTGCATGTCCAATATTAGATTAAAATAGAAGAGGGCTGCTTATATGGTCTTTTTTTTTGTATCCTATCTTCCACTTGAATACAATTGTACTTTATATTCCTTTGGACTTTGTGTATTTTAACAGTTAATTTCCGGCTGTCTTTTTTTATACTTCCTCTTTACGGATCCAGAATTTGCAATATGTTCAGTTGAACTTGGGCTGCTTTTCCCAGCTTTGTTTCTTCATTGCGGTTGCTAAATTTGGTACTAAATTCAATCTAGGTAACATCAAAAAGGTCTTTCAAAATCTTAATTTAGCTTTCTGAAAGCCCGCCCAATCCATGCTCTGTTACCTGCTGCCCTCTTCCTTCTGGTTGCCTGGCTGAGCCGTCACTTAGGATAAAGCCCTAAATCCTCCTGCTTTGTGTTGACCGGCCAGCTGGCTGCATCTCCCTGAGTCACAATTCATCCCCAACACCAGTGTTTCTATATCAGTGTTGCACCCCATCTCATGTCGTCCTGCTCTTGATTCAGAGCATGATATTTCACGCAAATGCATTTAGTTTGAGTTTGCTCCATGCCCGCTTAGCTAAGCAGTTGTGGTCGTTCTTAAACCAACTCATTTCCCAGGAAAGGAAAGAGGGGGATTGGGCCAAGTTCCTGTATAAGTTTTTTTTTTTTTTTTTTTTAATAAAAGCACCCAGTTGAAGGTACAGGTTTTAGAGGGGTGAGTGACTGTAACTGCTGCCCGTAAGAATCCTCTTTATTTTTACAACCCTATTTGACTCCATTCATTTTTAATCAGGTTTGAAAGAAATTAGCAGAGGGCAGTAGAGAGGAAATAGGTGGGAAGAAAAGTGTTTTTTTCCCCCTCTGAGCCAACTTTGAGGGGCTACAAAAGGCGTCATCCATGTGACCTGGATTCTTGCCCAGTTCACTTCTTGGCAGCGGCTGTGTAAAGACCCCATCGCAATAATTACCCGTCCCCAGTCTTAAACCCGAATCCTGCTGGGAAAATGAGCACTAATGATAATATGAGTGCGTGAAACTCATGCCAAATGGCTTTTTTACGAGGTAATGAATATGCTCACTGAAAAGTTTTAATGGTTGCAGCCTAATGCTGACAATAAGAGACGTGTGCTGGCCTTGTGCTCACCCAACAACCTTTACTTTCTTCTAAGGTGAGCACATTACTATGCAGGGTAGTAATGACCATACAGTGTGGTGTTAATTGCGATCCGCAGTCCGCTGCTGAATCAGCCTGTAAAAAAAGGTATTAGCTGCTGTGCGCTTCACACTTTCTGCCCCACGCAGCAAGCTGAGTGAAGAAAAGACTCCGGGAGATGGCGCATAAAACTCAATGACGTCCAATATATCATGTCTCGGGTCTCCTCTCTCAGGGCGTCATGGGAAATGTGGTCCAGACCTTGAAGAATGTGACTGGCAAAGTGTCTAAGCCAAACTGCAGCCCAGGTTGGACCCTCAGGAGACTACTAAGGGGGAAATGTGGGAATTATAAGTGGCGGACTTCTTTTGCAAAGAACACATAGCGACTGTCTGAGCACAGATGTAAAGCAGCTTTGCCGTCTCCTAAAATGACAGCTTCACTTTCTGCAACCAACAAGAGATTGAGAAGATGAGGCTGCACCAAAGGTTAAAAAGAATGTAGCAGCTTAAAGGATAATGCCAGCCACGGTGAATGTTAAGCTTGATTTCCGGAGTGTTTCTATCCTTTATGAAATTCTGGGTTAATTTGGTCATCTGTAGCTGGAGGCATTTCATAGATGTTTTACCTTTTACATTTTCTGCCTTAAATTTGAAACAGCTCTTGAAGCAAATAGGAAATAAGTTATTGTTTGATCCACGTGATGTCAAATACATAAAACTTGCTTACTTAGTATCATATTCGCATCCTTTTCATAGGAACTACTTTCAGGTGGAAGACCTCACTTCCTCAGCTAAGAGACCTGAAATAGAGACCTGAAAATGCTAAGATTGGTGAGAGGTGTTGTCTAAGGAAGGACTAGAAATCCAAAAAAACAAACAAACAAAAAATATATGCGGACATCATGGGGAGAACTTTGGGTAAAACTGGCTGAGCTTGTGACTTTGGAGAGTTTGTTTTTATTTTCAAAATCTAACTTTGTTGTGATGACACTGTTATGCTGCTGTAGCATTTTGCCTGCATCCTCATTGCTGAAAACTTTCTAAATGTGCACATGAAGTTAAAAAATGTTCAGATCCGGTTGAGTAGGAACTACTTTTCATCCACAGAGCAATATTTTTCATGCTTTATTAGGCAGTGCCTGGCAAGCCTTTTGCAGAAACATCTAAAAAATTTGGTTTTGGTACCATTTGGACGTGAATGTAGGCAAATAGCATCTGAATGGAGGGAGATAAGTCACATGATAACTGTTTCTCTCATAATAGCCTCTAAAAATCTAGGAATTTTTGGAAAGGACAGAGGGCAGCTGGAAAATGGGCTGAACATTCACTGGCCTGAGTTATCCTTGAAGGCAGCACACATCTGTCTTACTTCATGTACTTTCTGCTCACTCAACGTGATTCTTGTTCAGGGAAATGAGAAGAGGTAAATGTGAGCTGTGACGCCTTAGCTTTGGAGGGGTGAATGGCCTGTTTGATTACGTGTGAAAGAGGAGCTTTTGTTTGCCTTAATGTCGATAATTTGTGTCAATTAGACATGGACTCAGCCCTGCGGACGGCTATGTCACACAGACATAAACTTCCTCACAGGGGGCCGCAGCATATTTCCCCTCATGAGACGCTGGCTTCCTGGGAATTTATTAAGAAGCAGAAAACAAGGCAATTTTGAGGTTCCCACAACTTTTTTTCATTTTTTTTTATATATAGATCGGCCTGTCTGGGAATTTCCCCCTGGGAGGTAAACAGAAAAATTGTGGTTTCTTTTTTTCTTAATAGTAGTAAATATACCCTGGCCTTATCCATGTTAGAAAAAACTTGTTTTGGTGGCCTGTCTCTGATGTGGCATGAGAGATTCAAACCCTCAGCCTCCTCTATATATTGAAGCCTGTCATGGATGTGTTGGGGTTAAACGGACAGTTTCCTTTGGTTGGATAAATGGTGGACAGGTACAAGTCCACAGAAGGTGATTAGAGGCAGTGTGCTTTGCTCTCAGAGAGATGTCGGGCACCAGCAGTAAGGCTCAAGCTGTGATTTATATCATAGTCTCTTCCAGAGATGGTGACTTTTCTGTGGTGGTCCATATGATGATGCTTGTAATCTGATTATTTGAGTATACAGTGTGCTCCTAAAGGCAAATCTCATGCTGTATAAAGGAATTAATGAGCCCTTATACAGATACGGAGTTTCCAAAAACCTGTCATCTAATGTTTTTTCATCTCTCTTGTCTTTCAGCTGGACCCTCAGACAGTGCAGTCCAAGAACTGGCACATGGACGTCATAGAGATGAATGGGGTAAGACTCACAGGGAGCTTCAGTTCTGCCTGTATCTGATGGTTACCTAAACAACCCCCTGCTCATGTTTCAGCCACACAAACAGAAACTGGACAGTCGTGTTGATTACGATACATATTGTATGGATACTGTAATGAGATGTGTTATGTTTGGCCAGGGCGATGTACAGTAAGGTTGGCCAACTTTCCTGATTGCACATTGTTTTATATAGCAGTCACTATCTAACAACACTGTATCCCCTTACACTCCTGCAGTCAAAGGGAGAGTTTTCTATTGAGAGTTGTGTGCTTTAAATCCCCAGTCCAGAAATTTTTATGCACGCATAGATTTTTGATGCGTGTAGCTTTCTAATACAAATGGATCAGTTGCTAATTTTGTGATTCAAACAGAATTTAAAATAAATGTCTATTTTGGTCCAATGTTTACAAACTATCCAAATATCTAAAATTACAGCTTGAATCCATTAAATCCCTGTATAAACTAAGGCTAATCAGTTGCTCCAAGTTCAATCCTAGATGAGCTCCTTTTATTATCCTGGCACTGTAGAGCAGTGTAGTTTACTGGAGCTGTGTGTGTGTGTGTGTGTGTGTGTGTTTATCATCAGATCAAAGTGGAGTTCTCCATGAAGTTCACGAGTCGGGACCTAAGCTTGAAGAGAACGCCGTCCAAAAAACAGAGTGGGGTGTTTGGAGTCAAAATCAACGTGGTGACGAAGTAAGTCCGTGCCGTTTACCTCTCTCAGGAAAGCACGACAGGATGGGAAAAAATCAGATCAGGGCAGCCCAGATCTTTGAGTGGAGTTTTCCACTGGAATTTCTGGAATATCGTGGAATTTTGAAGGTGTATTTCAGAAGGGGAAATTTGTTGAATTATCTGAGGAAGTGAGAGGATATCAAGGAATTTTTTAAATGGATCACTTACTGGAATATGCCAGAATGCAGTTTACTACTTGGTTTACACATTTCATTGCAGTGGATAGCAGTTTTCAGCTGTTTTCCTCCACAGCAGACCCAACTGTTATGGAAACCAGACTGTTATCTGAGCTGAAAATCAACCTCGACAAAACAGGAAGCAGTCGGATGTTTAGGTAGCTGAAGCGCTCTGATGTTGATACAGAAAGTCATCGTAAAAGTGATGGCGTTGCATCAGGGCCACGCTCAGAGTATCACATTATCAGAGACGATAACACTGATCTCGCTGTTGATTGCCTCCGCAGGCGCGAACGCTCCAAGGTGCCTTACATAGTCCGCCAGTGCATTGAAGAAGTGGAGAAGCGGGGAATCGACGAAGTGGGAATCTACAGGATCTCAGGGGTGGCCACAGATATCCAGGCCCTCAAAACAGCATTTGACACCAGTAAGAATTAATTTGCTCTGTATATCTTTCTTTCTCTCTCTCTATCTCAACATCTCTCCTTCCCCCGATCCTCAGGTCAATCAGTCCATCTAACAAGACCTCTAGCACATCAAATGAATGTAGCACTCACCATACCTTACCTTAAGTGACTCCATATTTGACCTAATATCTTTTCAATGGAGGGCATAGATCGAGAAAAAAAAATCCCCAGAAATTAATTTGGAAGCTTTATCCTGAAATAGAATCCCATTAGGGGAGTATTTTAGATGAATGTTCCCTATTACGTTAATAGTTTGGTGACGCACATCTAATAATTTATCTAATTGACCAAAAATCAGTCAGTCATCGGCCATTTTTCCACTTTGTCTACAGATATTTAGGCAATATAAGCAGGCTTGGAATTTTTGCTGGCAAATATATTAGATACAGAGACTTTTCCAGAGCCTGGAATTTATTGAATTGATGCCCCTGCTCTAACCTCTCTATACGGAACAGATTTGTTAGAAAAGACCATCAGAGAGGCCAGGAGGGAGACGAGGAACGCCAGATGTCGGTTTTATGTCGGATACCGAATCTCTTAGGTTCAGTCACGGCCATTTTTACCCCACCGAGGCCGACCGTGCCGAGCTCAGTAACACCCCGTATTTATGTCTGATCAGGAAGCGCGTCTGCATCTGTCTCTGTCGGGATGTGGTGCTGGCGAGTGCATTACATCATTCCTGGAGACAGAACGAGAACAGAGCAGCTGTGTTATTGCGAGCCTGTGATAATTTAGTTTCTTTGGTCGCTAATCATTCTTTTTTTTTTTTTCTTTCCTGCCTCCTCTCCACCTCCGTTCTTTCTCGCTCCTGCAGATACCAAAGATATTCTGGTGATGCTGAGTGACATGGACATCAATGCCATCGCGGGAACGCTGAAGCTGTACTTCAGGGAGCTGCCGGAGCCTCTGCTCACTGACCGCCTCTACCCTGCCTTCATGGAGGGCATAGGTGGGACTCTCAACCTCTCAACCTTGAACTCTAGGCCAGGAGATGTAGAGTTATCACATCAGCAGGGCCAGTTCAGGGCGGTTTTACATTTTAGCTTTAGGTGCTTAAAAGAGAGAGATAGTAAACAAGCTAGGAGAGACAAGGGATGGAAGAGAAGAAGTACTCTGTATATATACAGTGTATCAGTATATTACGAACCAATGTAAATAAATAAACCACTTGGATTACCCTGCATGAAGAGTTTAAGGATTTGAAAATGGAAGTGGCTACAGTTTTTGAAACCTTCATTCTCCATGAGATTAAAAACTTTTTCAACAGACCACTCTGACTTAGTACATAGTAGATAGCTTTTGGGTGAAGTATTCCTTTAAATTGCTGTCTTGGCATTGTACCGACATCATTTTTTCTCTCTCCTTCCCCCTCAGCCCTCTCAGACCCGGCAGCTAAGGAGAACTGTATGATGCACCTCCTGCGCTCCCTGCCCGACCCCAACCTCATCACTTTCCTCACCCTGCTGGAGCACCTCAAGAGGTACACACACACACACACACACTCACACACACACACAAACTAGAGCGAGAAAATAACAAGACGAGTAATCCCGAAGAGTCCATTAATTTTTTCAGTTTATTATGTTTTCATCATTGTTTTATCATTGTTGTGGCTGCCTTTGACAAAAAGGAACACATCACACCCATTCGTCCTGGCACTGTCCAAGCCCAGTATGAACCCCGTCCCGCCTGTGACCCACCTTGTTTGTTTGCTCCTGCAGGGTGGCGGAGAAGGAGCCCATCAACAAGATGTCCCTCCATAACCTGGCCACTGTGTTCGGCCCCACTCTGCTCAGGCCCTCGGAGTCAGAGAGCACCAAGGGACAGCACATCACCTCCGCCTCTGACATCTGGTCACATGATGTCATGGCACAGGTACCTACATCATGCACTTTAATGGGACTGTTGGCAGTTCCATTTGAATCTCTGGTACTGACTTAAGACAGAAAAACACTTAAGTATTGGACTGGGCTGTAAAAGAATGATCGCAGTGACAACATGCATCATTCATAATAATACATCTGTATCTGAAAAGGCATGCTACATCCCGTACTCTAAATGCATAAGCTTTGGAAGAATTGAAACAGAGAGTGGGCATGCCTCAGTGAGTGTGTACAGTAGAGATTGGTGCTCACGTGCACGTTTCTTGGGTCGCTGCATGTATTTGCAGAGGAGCTTTCACTCCCACGTCGCTTTGTGACCCATGTCACTGCAGTCCATTCTCCCAGCTGTATTTAGACTGCTGGACGTCCATTCATCTCTGCTGAGAGTTGAGTTTCCTGTGCACAAATGTCTTTTTCTTGGCCGCATAAACACCATCCAGAGTAAATCATCATAAATGGGGGAGCAAGGACACGCAGGAGGCCATGTCTCTCCGTTACAGTAAAGCTGAGTGTTTGTATTGGGGCTCACTTAAGCTCTAAATGTTTATGACGCAGGTATACAAAGTGTCAGGCATCACAGACAGATGCTTCTGCAGGCATATCCTGAATATAATCTCATATGAGGACCTGAGTGATGCATTTGCCCTATTTTTAACGAGAGAGGCCATCTAGCAAAATGAAAAACAGGGATTCACTAGGGATCACTCTTAGACAGTTGCGGTCTTTTGGAGAACAACATAAAGCCCACTGACTCATATAATGGACCCTCTGTCTGAGTTCTTTTAGGCAACAGTAAAATGCATCGTATAAATCCACTTACTAGCCGGCAGTCCTTTTTCCTGGTGAGGAACTCGCAGCATTATAACAAACAGTAAAGCAAATCTAATTGAGTTTTCCTGGCATGTGCCCTTCTCAAAGTAATTGATTTGAGGGGAAATTGGGGGGAAATTGCAGAATTTCAGGGAGGGGAGACATTAGAATGATTCATCTACTCTCACAAAGCAGATTTTGTGGATTAATGACTGCATTGTGTAGAGGACCAAAAGGTCTGCTGATTGTCTGGCTCTACCAGAGCTCTCTGACTGCTGACACTGAGTCTGCACGCTGAGTCACATGTCTGACACTCAAAAACTGAACTAGCTTTTTGTTTTAACTTTCTTTAAACAGGTTAATCCCATTGAGATCAAGAATCTTTATTTTTCAAATACAGTAGCTGCAGACAAACATTACATAGCAACGTACCAAAACAACACAGAGTCAAAGTCACACATGCAACTTCAACTTGACTGTTATCCCAAAGGAAATTTGGCTTGCATCAGGCTGTAAAACACATTAGGTCACATAACAACATCGACAACAACAAAAGCAGAAGCAGTACAAATCAGGGACATAAAAGCAATGTAAAATATATAATGTGTAAAAATATTAATAGAGTAAAATAACGCAGGAACAAATGAAATACAGCAAAAAAAAAATAAAATACATTGACAGATAAAGTAAAAAGATGGAGACACTTCTACCATCCTGAATCAAGAATTAAAAATGGGAATAAATACCCAGGTCTGATATTAAATGCAACATAAT
The DNA here is from genome assembly GCA_900302535.1 of Neoniphon sammara. Lineage (NCBI taxonomy): Eukaryota > Metazoa > Chordata > Actinopteri > Holocentriformes > Holocentridae > Neoniphon > Neoniphon sammara. The sequence goes on along the minus strand of OMKZ01035815.1, from coordinate 425 downwards.
TGCAGTGAAAAATAAATAAAATGAAGAAAGGGGAGAAGAGTAAAATTTCCTGCCTAAACACTGCAATAGTCAGTAGTCCAGTATCAAAGCAGCAGCATCATGACCTAAACATATTTTAACTGGAAGTGAAGACTTTAAGATAAAGGAGAATATGAATCACGAGTGTATCTTTACACACAGACGTGGCAAACATTTCTTTCTTTGCTACACGAGGCGTAATCGTTCTCTCTCTCCCTCGCTCTTCTCCTCAGGTCCAGGTGCTTCTCTACTACCTGCAGCATCCTCCCATTTCCTTCGCCGAGCTGAAGCGCAACACACTCTACTTTTCCACTGACGTTTAATCCCCGCCGTCCCACCCCCGGGTCCCCAAGAGGGGCGATGGGGGGCGTCCAGAGCCGAGAGGCCCACACAGAGAGTGAGACATA
>OMKZ01035810.1:22101-45626 GCA_900302535.1 Neoniphon sammara | reverse complement strand
CTTTTCATGCAACTATGCCCATATAAAAAGGTACCCTATGTAAAATTGCAGAGGGTAGCCTGAAATGAGCCCCCTCAAGGCTCAACTGACAAAAAAAAAAAAAAAACGAAAACATGCAATAAGGCACAAAATTTGATGGTTGAGTCTGCATGGTTCTCAACATCAGTCTGACAAATTGCATGTTTATTACATGTTTTTTGTCGGTGCATACTTCAATGGACTCAATTTTGCATAGCACAAAAGTTGACAGCAAATATACGATGCAGCAAACAAATATTCAGTATACTGCAAGAGCGGACCGTCTTCTGGATTTATAAAAAAGATGGAAAACTTGATAAAACTGCAGCAACATGCAAAACCTGCCATGCAAGAGGCACTAATCTTGTGCCCATTCTAAGAGATGCCTTGAATTCACTTTGGGCGTGTCCTTGCTTGTCCTTCTTCAACTGTAGCTAGCAGTAAGTATCAGTGAAAAATTACAAAAAAGCAAAAAGATATAAAGGTTAAAAGGTATTAAAATGCTGTACAATGTTGCACTCAACCTGCAGCTGTGCATGGTCAAAATGGATTAATAAAGCTATTTTGCACTCTTTATGTTTAAGGACCTGCATGGTATGGCACGGCGGAGGATGAGGGGTTTACACACCTGCTGCACACGCTGGAGGATGTCAACATCAATTTGTGTAGGAGACCATTTTAATCTACATCTCTTCCTCACACATAACTGCATTACACTGAAACACACTGTATTGCGCTGCATCAGATTGCATCAAGACACGGCTGAATTGAATCGTATTCGACTGTGGGCTGCCTAATATCTACCTTGGATGCATTGAATCAGTGAGTTCAGCGGAGATACACAGCACCTTAGAAAGCACTGATAACTCTGTAATGTAACAGGCATTAGGAGATTTCAGAGTGGTAAGGGTAGCAATGCACACACACCCCTCCACCTGATGGTCTGAGTGTTGTAATTTCTCACTGTTTTGTGTTTTTCATTCACCAATTTTGGTATTTTGAAATTCCCAGCCTAGAAATCATAAGAAATCCCTTCTTATACAGCAGATGTGTACACAGTCAAGCACATCAAAGGCAGCGGAAATAATGAAATAATGGCAGTAGACAGTAGCTAACAGCTCCCCCACCGCCATCTCTCAAACGAAATTCAGTAAAATGTGAAAATAAGCTTTGTATCACATTCTTCCACTGCACTTCAGGCACCATGGCTAAATACTGGTTGCAAGTCTATCCAACTGATAGTTCCTGTCTCACACACACACACACGCACACACATACACACACCCCTACACACACACCTGCCCTCTGTTGTTGCCCTTCCTGTGTGAACAGCGGCGCTGAGAAGAGAACAGACAGACAGATGGAGTGACTCCTTTACTCCTTCACCTCCCAGCGAGAGAACAGATGAGAGCAGAGGAGAGAAGAAGAGAGGAGAGGAGAGAGGAGAGGAGCAGTGATAATGAAGTGAATGGAAAAAACAAAGAGAAGGAGATGGAAACAACACAGCAAGCCTGTTCTAATGAGAACGGATTGCACTTGCAAGAATTCCTGTCTCAAACAAAGCCCCCAAACCCTCTTGCTGTTAAATTCAAGAGCAATGACAACCAAAATATCATTAACACAGTTATACACTATACACTCTAAACTAACCATCTGTCTCATAATTGGGGTAAAATGAGATCCGTCCCAACTGGAACTTAGAATAAAGGTCTAAGGAATGAGGCTATGCCAAAAATCTTGCTGTTATCTGAGCTAAATATATTACCTTAACGACATAAAATACTCCTGCTGCGTTTTTGTGGGCTAAATGACAGATGTGACCTTGGCAGTTAACGGTTTTAACTTTTCAAGTTCATTACAAGTTATGGACACAATGGCAGAGATGGCCAATTATAGCCATGATAGAAGTCCTACATTCTACATTTAGCATACAGGTGGCAGGCTGGCCTGAGGGAAAAGAGGCTGGCTAGTAACTCAAAAGCTGCTGGTTCAAAATCCATCACAACAACAGTATGCATTTTTGTAGGGACGGGAACTGGCATGGGCCTCCAGATATGATGCAATTCACAGGGTGCTGATTCCATATGTATTGTGCCTCTGTAAGTATTGGCATTGGATATTATGGTTTGTTGTGATTTTGGATAATGTCTTTTTAAAATACTAGACAATGGAAAAAAGCTGATTCACACAGTTTGAATAAGTCACTTGCCACTTTTTCTCCAGTCTGCATAAAATAAAAACTATGGCCTATAAAATATAAATTCAAGATCAGCATGAAAAAAAAAAACTGATTTGGTTAAAATCTGATCTTAAAAGTAGAAAATCACTACGCTTCAAAATTAGACTTTTTGGAAACGTGCATCTGACAAAGTGGTTGCTGATATGATGCTAAAATTTACTACAGAGAGTTGTTGAATGTAATTAGCTTCCTTTAGCCCTTTATTTACCAAAGACAAAGCTTTTTGAGGATAATGACTGTCTTTGTGTTTTACACATGCACATTTTTTTCTTTTTCAAAAATTGATGTACAGTGTTTTGGAATTGAACCTTTTAAGTATTTTCATGGATAAAATAACAAATAAATAAAAAATAAAATAGTGCACCAGTGTATTATGTATTGTACAGTATCTCCATTTATCATCGGGTGTGTTGTGTGGTCTGTGGAAGGCGGCCATGTTTTCTGTCAGGCAGCCTGATGAAGACAGGAGAAAGTGACCCTTGGACGACCCTGTACTGTAAACCATGCCCACCTTGGCAGCTCTCTCACCCTGCTCCTCTCCTCTCCCCCCTCCTCTCCTCTTCTCCTCTCCTCTCATCAGCAATTGGATGTAATCCAGTCATGACCAACTGGCTCCATTAGCACTAACAGACAGCAATTATGACACTGTATAAGAGCCTTCTTTTACCGCACCATGAAACTGGTTAGATGCTGGTATGACTGTCCTTTTTACTTTTATTTTCTATTCACAGAGGTATAATGTTTGCTATTCCCGAATAAATAAATGTATTGTGACCCAGCTGTATAAGGGATGCTATAAGATTTATACATGTGGTCTGCACTTGGAGGAAAAAAGTGTCAGTTCTTCCTTTTACAGTGACTGTAGGTACTAGAAGGTATTTATCAGTGAAATTTGTGGTAAGAATAGGTAATTGCCCCAAAATTATTAAAACTATAACCAAGTTGTATGTACCTATAAACTGCTCTGGCATTATTCAGCCCCAGTGAGTCCATTTTAGTTGTTGGGAAAGATGGTCACAGTGATTGTTTCCTAGGTACATTTTCTTAGAAACACCTTCTCTAAAGTTTATGTTATTAGTTTTTGTGTACTTTCTAGAAATTCATGTAATACTTTCCTATATAGTACCTTTTCCAAAACTGTCAGAATAGCCAATTCTGTTGGATACACGGAACTGGAAACCCAAGCAACAAGCCGTAACTACCAGTGCCATGAGCATGCACATTTTATTTACATGAAATGCATAAAAACTGAATGGTGATGATTGTTTATTTTGCTGCAACCCGGAAACTTGCAAAATCGACTCATCTCTCTGGATTGCGAGCCACACACTGGTAAGAATGTAAATATAAAAAAATGCATGCTAGTGGTACTAGTAGTTATGGCAGCTCATTTAACAGGTAGTTCCAGTTACAAATCAATAAGACTGACACAAAGTGGAATCGTCCTTTAATGGTAAAGTCAGAGTTTAAAGTCATGGAGGAGGCTGGATGGACACTGCAGCTGAGTAAATTAATCAGTACTTCTCTTACTGATTCGTCGCCAGGGAAGTTAGCTATGAACGCTTTGTTATGTACAGCCAAGACTTCATGGCCGGAAAGGACTGTCCCTCTCTCTCTCTCTCTCTCTCTCTCTCTCTCACACACACACACACACACACACACACACACAAAAAATTAAATATTCAAGCTGCTGCCATCCCGATGGAGCCAGTTAGTTAGGTTTGTGAGAAGTTTGAATAAACAACTTTTATCAATATGGAGTCATAGAACAAAACAGCTGTACCATAGCAGAAGAAATACAACTGTTGAGGCTTGAACAGCGGGCTGTATGGTAGTAGTATGCAGTATGTGGTTAGTTAGTGGTAAGGAGAGTTAATTTGTTAACAGTAAGGATCATTTTACCTGGCGTTATGGAGGGGACCGATAGGACCACAGCAGCAGGAAAGATTAGGATGACTGACAGGTTAATACAATGGATCAGCAACCCCATAGTTTCACTAAATGAACCCTGGATGGAGAAAGAAAGGAAGTTCCTACATTAAATCTGTAACTGCACTTAAATGCCCCATTTACAACTATGGTCCTCCCACTACAACCTTGTTTACATTGTAAACAAGGTTGGACTGAAGATTTCAGTCATTCATTTTTTTTTTTAATACAAGCAGTGACAGGGACAGGACAGCTAAAAGATCAGAACCACAATTTGAGTTACGGTCTAGTAAATTTCTAAAAAGATGTATCTTGATCTGAAACTGCTCAAAATTGTATATGAATATTACATGTACATGTACATGTACAGTTGATATTGAAACAAATTCCAGCATTTATCATAACATGTCAGCAGCAATAGGGGCATCGATTAACTGTAATAATAATTTCTCTTGTGTATACAATATAAAGGCTATTTGAGCTGTTCAATGCTGCACATTCACCAGCATTTAATGCCACACCTGTACCTTGACTCTGTGCCCACAGTGAACTGTGAACACCCTGATAGGGTGGTGCTGACTAAACAAACAGGGGTTGTGTGAGGGCGCTCTAAATTCATCAACAGGCCAGTGAAATGCCAGTGCTTTATAGGCAGCTAGTGCTCATCAACTCACCATTGACAGCTGCCTTTCTGTGTAGAGAGCCACCAGAACGAACACACTGGACACTGCAAAAGACAATACAATTCATGTCAGTTCCTCTAAAACAGTGCTACATTACATTTTATTACAGTCTTTATTTACTCAATGGCCAACTTTTCATGGGTCTGTAACAAAACGGTAAGAGCCTGAGTCAGCATAATTTGTTGAAAAGCCTTTATTCATATGTCTGAAATTTGACAGTCTCGTCTTCTTCGAGATATGAAATGAGACGCAGCACAAAAACATTAGATTCCATTTTGCTTCTTTCCACTTGTGTGACATACAGTATAGCGAAAACAATCTGCTTTCATGTGGCAGCTGTAAACAAAGTTTATGTTACATGAAACAAAACAGATATTCAAAACCAATCCATCTGTTTCAGTTCTTGATTACTCAGAGATGAGAAAACAGATAAAGCATCATTTAAGTGAATTAAGCTTGGACTGGTGAGAGGTCAACCTCCTGTCCTGTGAGCAAGACCTGTTGACACAGATACACACACACTGACACACAATACACACTACGATAGAGGACTACACTTTTACTGTAAGTGTCCTGCACAAACCTCATGTTCTCAATTTTTTAAAAGTGTATTTATTGTCACTGCCAGCTGACCTTGTCTGCTGTGTGTAAAAATATGACCATTCTTGATGCCATATGAATATCAAAAATTAGTATCAGCTGAAATACATAATAACTAGAGGAGTGCACTCAGTAGAGAGCAGATCTCCACAAGGCATGTGTGTGGGGACAATTCTACATAAAGCAGACAGTTGTTATTTGTGCCACGACTCATTGTAGAGAGGTTGACGGGGGTTTCCATGATGGCTTTGATCTTGTCCCTTGTCCAAAAACCCGAGAAGATAAGGCAAATTAGTCCGCTCACGTATGAAACAACAGCGGCTGTTTTACCTTTCATTTTTTACAGTAGTGAAGCATCAGGCTATTTAACCTATTTTAATCCCCACTTGTTAACAGATTACATCAGCCTCTGACACTTTGTACAGTGTTGTTCTCTCATGTGTCTGCTCTGTGTTCTGTTAACTTTCTTCCTCATCAGTGTTTTATAAACTCGCACAGAAAACGCAACGTATATTTTTTTGCCCATGATCGGAGCGAACACGGATACATTGGGATAAAAAAAGCCTATTTGAGATAGTGAGAGAGATAGTGAAAAAGCAGTGATGGTCGAGCGAGCTAGAAAATGAATGGAGTGAGGGAGCGGAAGTAGTGAGAAAAAAACATTTTTCAAAGTTTTTGAATCACTTTAATCACAAGAGGTTCTTCCTCATACAGTCATAATTGTGCACAAAACATTTTAGGCTGATAGGCCCAGTAGTTTGCGGGATTAGCCATGGAGAGACACACACACACAGACACACACACAGACACACCTGACAAAACACATAATCTCCTGGTAGAGACAATAATAATAATAATAATAACAATAATAATAAAGTTAATGTACAATTTGTCTTCATTCATGAGAGACTGACTTTGTGGAAATTCAAGGTTAGGTTCCTGTAGGACACTGAGACTTTAACTGGCTTGTTATCTGCAATTGCATGTTATGCGTGTATTTTGTAGTGCTTATTCCAGGGAGAAGTATTATGCATTATACTTTCAAATCCAAGAGGCAATAATATGCTGCACAAACCATCTCCAAGGAATGTCTCATAAGCCTCATGATCATAAGCTGCTATAATGAATTCAAGCTAAATTTTTAGGAAAGAAACATTCAGAGGACTAGCTTTGTATAAAAAAATACTGACAGCTACAATATCCACATTTTCAGAAATTAGGTCTCTCATATTGAATTGAATAAAAAATTACCAAAAATCCTTTTGAAATGATGTCACTTTTGATTCTCTGAGCAACGAATAAAGCTCATTACTTGCCTTAACTTGGGGGAAATAAAGTACTTGTGATAATTTTGAAGGGCAATATACACATGGCTACTATCTCAGAACCAGGAAGTTTTATTTTTTTACTTACTTTATAAAAAAATATTATAATTACTGAGGTGTGGAAAAACATTTGAGGAAAAAAACATTAACTCTATTTTCATTTAAAACTGATTTCTCCAATATTTTCTTAATTTTGACACTGGTACTTAGTATTACTCATAGAACTACTTAGTTTGTCAATAAGGTTTTACATTTGAAGACTGGAATACTACCAGTAGTACTACTAGCTGCAATGTTGGTCTTAAATCTAAGTCCAGTCCTGCTTTGGCCACAAAGTCAGGCTCTGCCAAAGCTTTTCATCAGTAGACACAGCACTGTGCAGTAGTCCTTAAGTTTGCCTGATTCTGTTTGGAGCCAGTCAGGCTTAACTGCATGGATTTTTTTAAATTCTCGATTTTGTGGCAGTGTCACCTACTTTGCACTGCTGCATAAATGTGCAGAAACCACTGGTATGCAGATCGTTCATTAACATGACTGGACTAGACTGAGCCCTGCTGATGGCACATAACTGCAGCCACAGTTCGTTCTTTAGGTGAGTGTAGATGTGACGGGTCCAGACAGTGAATGTAATGGAGACGATTATGTTATGCCAAATTTGAATGGTCAGGCATCTGTTACAGGTCTGATTTTACAAGGTGTCACATGCTTTGTTACATATATTTTAAAAACATTAAATTCATGAATTTATTTATTTTAATCAGATGGACTTTAATACATTAGGCCAATTCAGACTGTCAGATAAGTTTTCAATTACATAATCATCCTATGCAGACCTCACCTATATGGCCTTTTTTACATTACAAGAAATCAGAAATGCCGAAGTGCACATATGCACTGTTTCAATTAAGTGACATCTATTCTTGCATAATGACTGCTGACTTCTGTTTGACTCAGGTCTGTCTTAGTCAGCAAGAAGAAGATCACAACTGGTGTTACAGCTTAAGTATTCAACCACCTATAGTTAAGTTTAAAGTTCACTATTTAATGCTGCAATCTACAGAATTCAGCCCCTTTATCGGATAATGAAACTGATAAAAAGCTTTTCCATGATATAGTATATCCATAATAGGCTGTGTTTTAACAACTATGTAGCCAGGTGCAACATATCTCAGCTTTCCTTTCAACATCTTGTACCTACACACTTTGTCTACTCACATTCTAACAACATATTTAAGATCGGTCAAAAAGAGGACGACTAGACTGAAAGAGATGTGATAAAAAAATCCAAACGAAAACATACCTAATCATTTATAGATTTTCGAAAAATAAGATAATATACACTGAATCAAGCAACACAGTTTTTTAATCTGGGTAAAAAAATTGTACAACCGAGCTAAAGTTTTTCTTTCTTCTTTAAAAGGCAGAAAACTACGGGAAGCACAGGAGAGAAGGTTTTGGTAGGATTTGCACAATGTCAGCACGGTACTACGGGCAGCTCTTAACCACTAAGCAATCTCTGAGCACACAACCATGCCAGGGTTTAATGAATTTGCAATTTTACAGGGAGTGGAGAAACTGCTGAAGAGACCTTCATCTTGATTTGACAGTTAGCGCACAAACTTGTAATGATGGATTGGACGGTTTGGGGGAATGTGACATGTGAATTTAACAGTCGGTGCGGAGGTCTTGTGCCGTTTTGTCAATAGCTTTTCCAATGTCAAACGATATTGCTAGGGTGATTTCTTGAAAGGGAGTTACAAGCAATAAAACGTTTCAGACAAAGTTTATTTAATAAGTGCAATAAAATAAGAAAGCATCTTTATAGCCAGTCAGCTATCCTGTCCATCAGAGAGAAGACATTAAAGTTTACTTTACTTCAATAAGTTTACTTACACCACCAAGTCTGGAGAAAGAAAATAATGCTTGAATTATATGAATTAAAAATAAAAAGTTCAGTAAAAATTAACTGAGATACTGAATTGTAGCGAGCTAATAACTTATCAAATGCATTCTATTTTGTCTCTCCCAGACCAGTTTCTCTCCAATCATTAGTTCTTATTCTGATGATGTTACATCTTCATTTCTAAGTACAACTAAGACATCTGTTCATCCTCGGCCTCAGCAGTAACACAGGTGATAATAAGCAGCTCCCACATAAGTTGATTTGAGTATTCAGTGTCAGCTCTATCCAAAACAAGGCTTCACTGTCTTGCAGGCATTATTACCCTCACAGGACAGAGAGGGCAGCTGGCACCAATGTAGGGAAATACTTTCTGAGTGAAAGTGTTATTGAAACGATGCAGTGCCCGCTGGGTTTCAAGATCAGTGAACAGCACAGACACACAATCATAATCCAGATCCACTTGGATTCCCCAGGGCCAGCAAGAAATTTCCAGAGGTTTTCCCGACACTGTTTCCAGGAAGGCAGAGGTAGTTACATTGCTTTCTGGCCTGATCGATTCTTTGTATTTCCCTGTAGCTGAAGTTGGATCATCCACTGTCCAACCGACAGCGGCTTGTACCAGTCCACATCCTCAGCTACCACGCCAACTTCCCAATACTCACTGTCTCCGACGCGCCAGCTGTGAGTTCCAGAGTCGAAGCCTTCGGAGCTCATAGACCCTGGACACTCAAACCTTTCTGTGTTGTGAGGAAACATCTGTTTATCCTCATTACCTATGAACGTTATGCTGGTCAGGTCCTCATATGAGGACACTGTAGACTCTGCTGGGGTCTAGAATTATGGAGGTGCAGGATGCAAACTTTTTAATTTTCTCCCACAGTCTGAAGGTCAGGTTGCCAAAGTGTTTAGGAACACCAATCAGCGCTCCAGTGACCTCCGGTGGATCATGCAATAAGAGCTCTGTTTCTTTTATTATGGCACTATGAAATTTGATGATCAGGAGATGTAGTGTCTTCATGAACTCTTACTGCCTCCTCTATGGCTCTGATTTTGTCTGAGAGGTTTAACATCCCTCTTCTCAGCCACTGAATTTTCTCCTTGACCGCACAACTTTTCTGCTGTTTTTCCCCCTTCAGTGCAGCTACCGCAGCTCTCTGTCCCTCATGCAGAAACTGGTGGAGCTTCCAAAACTCCTGCCTGATCTGCTTCACTGAATGCTGGGCCTGCACCTTAATGTGTTGTGCTATTTTATTGCACATTACTAAAAATCCTTCCAAGTCCCCACGCTTACACAACAAGGCCTCATGATTAGACCGAGCTAAGCCCTTGAGCTCCACAACAGCTTTGTCTGTGGGTCTGAATCGATGTTCTGTGTGGCTTTTTGAGTACAGACAAACAAAACACTGTGGCTGATGGTCATTTAGAAGGAAGTGATTGAGTATCTCACCATGCAGACTGCAGAGCACTTCAGCTCCTGCAAAAGCATTCTTATTTTGTCCACGTGAGAAGGCCTCACACAAAAAAGGGTTCACTAAGTGAGGATCTTTTTCTGCAAACTGGACATTCCTGAGCTCTCCTCTCAGTCCAGAATCTCTTCAGACAGGCTCTACAAAAGCTACAATGAAGAACAGGACCTTGCAGCACACAGGACAGGACAGATCCTCCTCTGGAAGAGAGAGTCTGGTGGTCATTTTCTCACCACAGTGAGCAGTTGAAAGATGAAAATCATTATTGCTGGAATCTAAAATGTCCTCTTGGCTGGCTTGTGATTTTCAGTGGAAAGCACCGATGAAAGTTTTCAGCAAAGCTGGGTCAGGATTAAATGGTTACGCTGAAGATCAAAATATGGAGTGAATTCAAAAGGCAGAAGCTCCTCTCCTCACAATCACTGCTCTCTTTGGTGAAGGTGAAGACTATCAGATAAACTCAGGCCAGTATGAACAAATGAGAAAATCCCCTTATTCAATTTTTTTTTATACGAGAGTCAACAACACAGCTGATGGCTGATGGGAGCTGAACCAATCGCCACAGCCTTTACAATAAATTAAGTTTGTTTTTCACCCATCACAGGTGAAACACATTCATATTCAATGACTGTCCTACCCCAACCCAACTCCAGCCATCTTCAAATCCTGACTATCCCAAACTAAATATGCAGTGCACATTGAGTAACTTTGCAATCTTTCCTATTGTAGGAACTCCTTATACTCTGACTTTTTAAACCTTCAATCCTACAAAAACATCTTGGACGTGCCTTAAAGAGTGTGACTTATACAAATAACAGAATCTCAAAAATTCCTTATGAAAATACGCTTAAAGATTGTGACCATGAATAGTTGGCACAACTTGTTTGTATTTTCCTTGTTTGTTTTTAGCTAAAGGTTGAGGCAGCAAGTAAGGATAACCTAGTCTGAAAGTTGTAGTAGTGGTCTGAAAATTTAACATTATGTAGTGATATAGGGGAATATATACACACATTCCTAAAATAACTGATTTTTGTGAACAATGAAAGCACCAAAAGAGGTATGGGCAACATCAGATTTGTAACTGTGACCTTTACCATGACAGCTCAGTTTCACTACAAATTCCCAAAGTCTTCTCCAGCATCAGTTCATCAATTGCTTCTTGACCACTCCATAGCATAACTTTTTCTATCACATGATGTGCTACTATTGTTTCATGTTAGTAGAAATCAATGGAGTTCAACTGTGATAAAGTGACATCAGAATATAGGTTAAGCTTCCCCGAACCAACTGTACACATTTGAAAGCAACTGAAACCCAAGTGCAATTAATTCCCAAATTGGTCTCTTTTGAAAACAGGCCTGTTGAACATTTATTGAGCACAAACAGACCTATTAAGCAGCTATTGAACGCATGCATGTATCTAATGAGGACACACTGCACCATTAAGCAGCTGTTGAACACACCTAAGCCTCACATCAGGTATCTCCTGAGAAGCTTATGAGGGGATTAGGCAGATGTGAAAAGCTCTTCCACTTGTATGACCCATTGTCATACAAATCCAAACTCTTGTTTAGGATACGTTAAGCACTGCGCCAAACCCAAGTTTTTACCTCATAAAATTTCACCTATGTAAATGAATAAATGACGAGCAAATGAGCAAAAAAATCTCTGGAATTATTTTAAAAATCTGGAAACTAGTTATCAGTAGCATTTTAGTTTTCCTTTGCAAACAATATTAACAATGACAATAAAGAATAGTTTACTTCAGTTTTTTGGAAATTCCCGACGTCCAGAAGACAGCAGACTCAGGTAGACTGTCCTGGATTATTTCAGAATAATGTCACTACTAGCATGGTGTGACTTTTTGCTGGAGCTGGGAATGGATAAATCCCCGAGAGCACAAGACAACATTAAGGAACAAACATAAAAGGCTGTTAGAGCCCTGACCAGGAAACGACGACACAAGTGTATTGTGGTAAAATGCCTTACATCAGGGAAAAATACTAAATTTACTGTGGATTTCCATTTTTGTTTAGGTGGACAAAAAAAAAAAAAAACACATGGGTGGGCCACTTAATAGTTTAGACCCAGCTTCCAAATTTCACTAATGATTGTTTATCCCTGATATATTGTAGAGAAGATTTATCGGACCGCTATAAATGCAGACTAGTCATTTACTCTGTGGGATGTCTGTGTGTGCGTGTGTGTGTGTGTGTGTGTGTATGCATAAGTTGCCGCAGTGACTCTAAAAGTACTCAGTGCCCTCAGGGAGTGATATGCTCTACTGTCCATGCTAGTGTAAACAGACTCCCATTCACACCCGTCTCTTCTGTCCTAAGTGCAGTAATTCACATTAACTCCATCCATCTCTACTCCCTCTCTCTCTCTGTCTCTCTCCCTCTCTCTCCTTTTTGCCCTGTGTCACTGCAGCAGCTTACATCTAAATTCCCCACTCCTTTCCTCTCTCCTGCTTTTACCCTGCCTCTCTTTTCTTATCCCTGCATTCTTGCCCTCTCTCTAGCCCTTTCTGTCTTTCCTCCCCTCTCTACACTTAATGTTCTCTCTTTCTCTCTCCCTCTCTCTCTCTCTCCCTCTCTACAGCACAGTACCCGTGTGCAGTATATAGGGCAGGTAATTGTCCCTCAAGAGACAAGTGTGAGCTGTGCCACTGCAGCCTTTTACTGCTATAAACCATATAAGTAAATATAGAAATAAACTTTGAATAGAAGAAACAAGTAAGCCCACTGTATTGGTCAAGGTGTGTCTTGAGATTATACAGATCACACCACCTGTTTCAACCTAATTAAATTCTGTCACGCCATTGGCTAAATACTCTTATTTTCAGAAAAAACTAGATTTTGATACTGAACATTCACCAGTTCTAGTTTTACATCTTTCTCGGAAGAACTGTGTTGATTACTACACCTTTACAATCACAGTTAACCCTTGCAATGGTGATTTTTGCTTCACTCAGTATGTTTACATGTACAGAAACCAGATTATTGTGAGGAATTACGGTATGGCAGGAAATCAGGTGGCCCGTTTACATGTGTTACCTTAATCTGATTTCTCAAAAACCCGGTATACATGCAGTAATTGTGTGTCTCCCCACCCCCGACATTCCCCAGACCGCCGCTGACACCGGCGCAGCAGCTACTCTCAGCACCGCACAGCCGGCCCCTTGTGGGGATTTCCCCAATGCTCCCAGAGGGTCGAAGCAGGCGGCAGCAGATGTGTTTTTCCTTTCCTTATATTTTCATCACAGGTAACGCTGATATAAAACTGTTAAGCATTCTTAAATGAGCATGTAGAACAGAAAGTTGTCACTCTCCTGAGGATTGTACAGTGAGTGTTTATTGTGATTATATGATCAGTTTCCTTGTCTGCTCTCTTTTCCTGCACATGCACACACGTAAAAAGCTGTTCAATAATCCGAGTAAGGGTGTGCATGGCCCAGTAATCGGGTTTCTCCAGCAGAAATCTTCTATCGCTTCCCCTGATTATGGAAACCGGCTTTCTCGTTCACATGGCATTTGAGAAATCAGATAACTGCCTGTATGTGGCAAATAACTGGATTACTTAAGTTCACATAAATGCAGTAACTGATGCGTTGACCGAAACCAGTCCGTGCGGTGCACAGTACTTACCAATTACCAGGCATGCTGCTGGCCAGCTGTAGGGATCCTTCAGAAACAAGGAAATCACCTGAAAAGGATCCACTAGAATACCATACCTAACAAATGAAAACATGAAATGACAGATTAAAATGTGAAATTTAAATTAAAGGTATAGGGTTCTAGCTGGAATCAATTCATGGGGTGGATTTTCTGCAAAATTCAAATGATGAAAAACTATGATGCAAACCAATTCATTTCTGTTTGTATTTTATATAATATCAGATAATCAGAGGTAAAACAAAAAATGACTTTTTTTCTGAGGGGGCTGACTTACTTTAAGAGGTTTTCTAAGAAGAGGCGGGCATTGCTCAGCACCTGTAAGAGAAAGCAACTGTTAAAGACATTCAGTCAAACTCTACATGTTTGTACATGTCAGTGAACAGGTGCTGACTGAGTTTAACAAGCCTCAGTCTGAACAGTCTAGCTCACATTATTCTCCCTAATTATTTCCCTTTTGTATCCTTTCTTAATTCTTCTCTTCGCTGTTCTCTTTACACTTCTTCTCTCTCCTTTCTCTCTCTATCTTCTCTTCTTGTCATTTTTCCTTCCTTCTTTCACTCCATCTCCCATTTCTCCTTCCCTCTGTTTCTCATCTTCTTCCACTCTCCCTTTTAACTTTTCTTTTTCATCAGTCTTCTCTCTTAATTTAATAAAGGCACTCTTCCATCTCTCCCTCTCTCCTCCCCTCCTCTATACTTCCCTCTCTCTCTCCATCTGCTTCTCCTCTCTTCTCCACCTCTCCCTATATGCTGTCTCTTCCCTCTTCTCACCCCTTTCATCCTCATCCTCTCCTCCTCCTCTTACTCCTTTCATCCTCCTCCTCTCCTCCTCCTCTCGCTCCTTTCATCTCTCCTCCTCTCTCCCTCCCTCTAAATGGATTGTAATATCTCATTACCCAACACAAAGGCTCCATGCCTGGGGATGGGACAGAAGTTCAGTGGGACTGAAGGAAAACCTCCTGCGATGAACACAACGATCTGTGTTCAAAGCCCAGATTAGCAGCAAGCAGCCTTCACTAGCCTCATCTCCTCTGCTATTCTCCTCTATTCTTTTGCTTCTCCCGGCCACAGAGGAGGAAACGCTGTAAAAGGTGTTGAGGGAATCGCATCCTCAGACCTTGTCGGTCTTACTGATTTGAAATTATTATAGTTCTAAATCATTTTGCTGTACTTGCACATGATTTTGAGAAAAAATAACACCCATTACGCTATTGCTTAAAAAGTATAAGTGTCTTGAATAAGTGTTTTATGAGTTTTTTGTATCAGTTATTTATTAAAACATGCAATTCTTCAAATAAAGAAGAAATATTTCTCAAGACTAGAAAAGTCTTCTGCATGTGCTGCAACATTATTTTCCTTAAAATATTTTGGAAAACGTTTGATAAGACTCTATTCCAAATAAAGCTCTTTTTCATTTTTTGCAGTGCATCTAAGCTGGCAGGCAACCAGATCTGGCACAGAAATCAGACGCACTGGGGCTGCTGAAAAGGAGCTGATATTTATAGAAAGATGTGGAGTAATTCTTCTTTATTTCATTTCATTTTCATTCATTTGATTCTATTAATCTACGAGGGTGGATTATCCACTCGGTGACCGCGCGCTCTCTGTTTTACAGTGAGATCTGCCGTGCATGAAAAGACGATGGGAGAGAACAGGGAGCTAACAGGATTCAGCTGATGCTGCTTCTCTTCAGTGGCCGGTTTGGATTCAGTTATACTTTGCTTTCACATAAAGCCTCAAAATTGCAGAAAAGCACACCCTGCCAATAACTTAACCTCCACTGTCTTTGTTTATATTTTGATTGAGGACATTTTTATACAAAAATCGACATTACATGACAATGTATTTTGAGGCTGTAATGTTTGTTAGCACCGGAGTCAAACAGAGATGTATTTTGAATAACGCTGGGGTATGAAACTACCAAAAACGTACTTTCTATCTAGAACTCAATCTCTGCAGGAATCTTTATAATAATAACAGTAACCTTAATTCGTAAAGAACTATTAATTAGCTTAAATATGTATAACTGATAACAGAGGAAATATGGAAAAGGAGGTGGTAGAGAAAGGGGATCATTCATGTCGTTGGTGTGGCAATGGTGCTTTTATGTAGGTAGATTAAAAAAAAATAGCACATCAGAATGACACAAGTGTAACAGAGCTGAGGTATTTGCAGGAGAGTGTGTGTGCGTGTTTCTGACTTACCAGCATGACTACACACCAATTGAGGATTCCTCGGTAGTTTCTGTAACCACTGGCTGAACTTAGGAGGGACTCCTGTAGCTGGTGACAGCTGGAGAAATGGATGGATGGATGGATTAATTACATAAAAATATATCAGTTGACCTGAGCAGACTCCTGGGCTGAATGGATAGAAAACAATGAGCTAAAACTGTTTTTATTTGACTCAACTACATCATTATACGGACTGCACATCAGAAGATAAATTTGAGGCAAAAGAAGAGACGAGACTGTTGTGTTTTATTGACCCTCGTGTTTCCATATTAAACCACGTAGAAATAATGACACCAGCAAAAGAAAACCAACATTTACCGACCGTCCAAGCACTTGTGCCACTGGCTGTATGAGAGTTTTAAGATGAAAAGGTTTAAAAAAAATGGGAACATAGCAGTTGCCACACAGAAAAAGATGAGTCTCAAAAACCTATGAAAATTTAACTCTTAAAAATGGGAGTCACAAGGATGATGACAATGGTGCTGATGGTAATGATGATGACGAAAAGTACATTAAGGACTGATGGAAAGATGGATACAGGCTACAGACTGGAAGAATTAATGAACGAAAAATGGCCACACAAAGCCCAGGGGGTAAGGCCTTGGGTTAGGGGCCAGCTATGACTGAAGAATATATTTACATACATTTATACCTTTATTTCACATTGCTGTGGTTTTGAGGCAGTTTGGTTGAAATCTACAAAAATGCAAACAAATAAAACTTTCTCAAAAATACCACACAAAGTAAGACAAAATATAAAAATCTGAAATAAAATTTGTCTAGTTTTACCCAGTGCAGATTAAAAAAAAACAGGAGTGTGCTCACTTATTTTGTACACAGGACTACTGGTGACAGTAGGTTTTATGGTAGTTGATTGGCACATAATTCCAATTTGGGATGAGGCCAATTATTGGTCAGTGAATCAATGTGTGGTGTGTTTGAGGTGTGGAAGGGCAGACATACAGTAGGTGTTTGCTGTAGATGGAGTCATGATGTTAATGGGATGAGAGGGAAGTGAAGGGGGTTGGCAGAGTCATCCCATGTGCATAGGGCCTATAATTCCCCACTACGCCTGTGAACGCAGACATTCATTGTTTTGGAGGGCTGGACTGAACAGCCCACAAAGGGCTCGGCTACCGTAGCAGTGATATAGGCTTGTTTTTTCCTGGCACCACACAAATGAAAGAGCATATGAATGAATGAATGAATGAATGAATGAATGAAAAAAAATATCGGCACAAATGGAAAAAAAAAAAAAGAACCAAAGTGTAGGTCGATGGCTCTTGCTCCCCTGGCTGTTTACTCTTCCCTGACATACACACAACTATAGGCTAGTGGCAACTATTGTATTCAGACGTAATAGGCTACTAGCCAATGCCTGGCTGCAGGGGGTAAACATACCTCACTTAAGAGTAAGTTACGTGGTACATAAGTTACTCTGGACAACTCAAAAGTTTGCAAACGAACCTCCAAACTCGCCTCAAACATACTGGCACATTTGCAACTTTCATTCCTTACCTCAGTCTGAAACCTGGGTCACTCTTCCGTCTCCTTTTCTCGCTCTTGGTTTTAGTCTGGGCTGGTTCGCAGTCGGCTGGTTTGCTGCTGTCAGCGGACATTGTCCTCTGGCTCGCCCCTTCAAAGCCCTTGTTCATCGGCTGCACAGTCGCCCCTCTCCCCGCCGCGATCGTCGCCCTTCTCCGGCGAGAAATGACGGGCCCCGCCGTGTCCGACTCACCCATGTTGGGAAAGAAAAACAACGCAGTCTTGGTAGAAGTTCAACAGTTCATTTTGTGGAGCAACATGCCTGTTGCTCCTGTTGACTAGGCGTAGTGGCCTGAAAGGAGAAGGAAGTGGAGGCTTTGCCAAACTGTCCGCCCAAAAGCTCAGATTTCCGTACAGTTGACACAGTGGTAGGAGTGTATTCATGACGACACACGTGGAACTTGTCTGACTCCAACTGCACACAGGAATCCAAACAGGTGACTGTCTGTAGCCCCGAGGACTGTGAGAACTGATACACTAACAACTAGGAAAGTCTGCCGGCAAGCCCGGACTGCTCATGAGTATTACAACAGAAGAGAATAGAATAGAGGACCTGGGCACAGTGGAATAGAATAGAATAGAAATTAGGCACAATAGAATAGAATAGAATATAGAAACTGGGCACAATATAATAGAATAGAATGGAATAGAATATAATAAAGGAACGGGGCAGGATAGAGGAATGGATAGAATAGAATGGCATAGAGTAGAGAAACTGGGCACAAAAGAATTGAATAGAATAGAGGAACGGGGCAGGGCAGAATAAAATAGAACAGAATAGAATAGAATAGAATAGAACAGAATGGGGATTGTTACATCAGTCTCTGTGTGTTGGTGTTGTATGTATCGATGTACCAGCCAAATGCTGCTTGAGCGCTGTCATTCAGGTGAGAGTGCCTGTTCTGTCTGTTCTCATTCTGTGTGCTTATCCATGTTGAAGTGGGAACTGATCAGTGGCATTGATCCAGCTTTATCAGTCCAGGCTGTCTATAAGGTTGTCTTTTAGAGTAATGGGCCTGTCTGCCATTGTTGGGATAAGAGACCTTGGGGAGGGATCAATAGGAAACTGATGACTAATTGTTTTAACTCTTAAAACTCCAAGCTGCACTTCATTTCCTCTTTTGTTTTCCCTGAACCATTTAAATGTTTTGTGATCAAGCTCTATCTCAGCTTCATTTCTACTGTTGTTTGTCATCTGTGTTATGTCTATATTGTTTAATATTACCAAAATTTTTGGTACATGATCCCATACTGATATCTGAAAGTTGTTTAGATGTAAATGCTGTGTGATCATAGTGTTCAACCATGAGATTTAAGCCTATATTGAGGGTTTCATATTCATTTCTCTGGAGCCCAGCAATCAGGTAAGCCACATGGTCTTCGTACTCATTTCTGTGCAGTCTTAAAGTTTTTTTTGTTTGTTTGTTTTTTTAATGCAACAGCCAGATGTTACTGCCATCATTTTAGCTGAATTAGTAAAGCTGTCAAGGACCCCATTTTAAGATGAGTGCACCCCATGATCTAAGGCTATACTGTTGCTGTTTCTACCCCCACCCCCTATTGAGTTAATCTTTTAACCTTAAATTCTAATAGAGAGAGAGAGAGGGAGAGCTAAAACTGGGACCTCATCAAATATAAATGCTGGTTGAAAGCATGTGGGAGCATTCCCAAAACAGAGTGAGTCTCAGAGAAGCTCTCACTGCTACAGTTAGTTTACCTCGGTGCGTTACGTTGAGATTCTGAGCTCTGGTCAACACAGTCTAACATCCAGTCCCGTGCATGCAGCCCAGTCAGGATCAGAATGTCTTTTATTCACCATGTACAGCGGGGCAAAGGAAATTTGATCTGGTTAATTGGTGCTGACACATTACAAGACAGCTACAGAGCAGAGGACTGAGACACCAGGAGCAGTACAGAACATGACATGACCTCACCAATAGCTCAGGCAAGGTATTCCTTACTACAAAATATTAGCTAAAAAGTAGGACAATCAAAATACATAAATATCACATAGACAGGAAAAGAAGTGAGCAGCAGTTCACTGAGGCAGTCTACTGAGCTCTGTCTAAAATTAATCACACAAGTCTGGTTCTCATCAGTGGTCACAGGCTAGATAGAGTATGGTTGCCCCTTGCCATCCTCTCGACCCTTTTTGAAAGATGCAGCAGTGTAGAGAGCAGCCTATGACATCATCAGTAGAAAACCTGCTCAATTCCATCAAAATCCTTAGGGAGGTTTTGAACCACTAGAGGGAGTCTAAGGCTGAAGTCGTGTTTCCACCTACTGGTGAGTCAGGCCACTGTGTTATGAGTCTTATTAGAGTCTCCCAGCTGGAAAAACCGTGAGGTCCACATTCTGTGAAAACTCTTTTTTTAACCTTTATTTATCCAGGGAAGGGTTGCTGAGCACGCATGCCCTGCTTCACATTCACACAGTTGCACACATTCACACCTGGGAGCTGCCCAGTACAATCAGAGTCTGCATTGTTGGTCACTGAGGAGCTCCACTGGAAGAGTTGGGGGTTAAGCGCCTTGCCCAAGGGCACGTCAGCAGTGGGCATTGAGAGAGAGGGAAGTGCTGTTCCTTCACTCGCCCCACCCACATTTTCCTGCCAGTCTGGGGAATCAAACCGGCGACTTTCTGGTCACGATCCTGGTTCTCCAAGCTTTATGCCACAGCTTCCCCATCTCCAGCTGATATCTAACATTTTCTGTTTCACGACTCAGTGGCTAAATTAAACCATTCATTATCCATTGTAAAATGTGAAAAATGCATGGGTATCGAAAAGAAAACTGGCCAGTTTTTTCAGCTTCTGAAAAGTTGGCGATAAGAAGGTTCTGCAGGACCCTGGTGATTTAAAAAAAAGAAAAAAAGTTGAACAAATGTGGAACTAAGCTGAACTCAGGCCCACGCCTGCTCTTCTCCATGCTATAGGTGAGTCAAGCCACTCTGCTGCGTGCCGAGTCTCCTAATGCTCCGTAGATCAAGTTATTTTTGATACCAGCTAGCCATTTAAAATTTAGAGAATAAGAGGTTTTGGCCATGCATTATTCACGCTTTCTGTAGGGCCTCAAAACCCAAGCTTTCTAACTTACAAGACTTCTGTCTGAGCTCCGGGAGACAGCCAGGAACACAACACAGATATGTGACCTCCAAACTCCACTCTGTCTTTTAAATTTCTCTTTTTCCTCTCTCTGTTTCTCTCAGATTCTCCCTCTCTCTCACTAAAGATGCATGACCTCTAAAGTGGTCTTTTCTCTTTTTAATCTCCATTTCTCTCTTGCTTTCTTTCTACTAATCTTTTTCCCCACTTTACATTTTTCACGTCTTTGCCATGCTTCTCAGTGGCATCATTCCCTTATCTCTCAACTCATTCACAAACATTTCATATTGGTATACATTTGATGTATGTGTGTATTTGTTCTGTCATGATTAATTACAGTTCTGTGCACGCTCTGGTCCTTGAAGTCTAATTTTTTATTATTTGTATAATTTCAATTTTACCCTATGATGCTCTGTTCTATTCTATTCTATTCTATTCTATTCTGTTCTGTTCTGTTTTGCATCTATCAGTAGGTCACAGTGTTTACATCAAACTCCATAACCATCCTGCCACTTGCTCAAGGCTACGAAGGAAAGGGGAGAGAAAGAGGGAGATAGTGTGATTGAGAACATAGATATAGGGAGATAGATATAGAGACAGAAGATAAATATAGAGACGGAGAGAACGAGAGGTAAAGAGCGAGATAGGGTGAGAGAGAGATAGAGAGAGAGTAAGAGAGATAGATATCTGGGCAGATAGAGGGAGAGAGAGATAGTGTTTGTCCTTGCAGGTTGTAATGAAGCTGTAGAAGGATAGATGACTCACTTTAACGCAGGGAGAGGAGAAATACACACTCCGACATCACTCAGCTGACCCATGTGTGTGTGTGTGTGTGTGTGTGTGTGTGTGTGTGTGTGTGTGTGAGAGAGAGAGGGAGAGCGCGCCTGTGTGTACCATATACACTTGGTGGTGATGGTGAATGTGTGGGAGTGTGTGTGACAGCAGAGACTGATGGTGATTGTATAGGAGACTGGACGGAGTGATAAAGGTGCCAGTAGATAGACAGACAGTGACAGAGAGGTGTGTGTTTTGCCATCAACATGTGTGTGTGTGGGTGTGTGCGTGCATGCATGTGGGTTTGGACATATGCACTTGTGCCTATCGGTGTGTGTTTGTGCATGTATGTGAGCATGAATCAGTGTGCAGACATACCTGCACACAATTTGTACCTGTGTGTGTATGTAAGTCTCCGTGTATGTATGTGTGTGTGTGTGTGTGTGTGAGTGCATGGAGAGACAGATAGAGGCGTCATAGCGCTGTTAGAGGGCTTGGTGCCACATCAGCACTTCTACAGTTCAGCCAAGGACTCCAGCACACACTGTCTATCTATCTCCACCTGTCTGAGGGAGAGAGAGAGAGAGAGAGAGAGTGATGGAGGGAAAAACAGAGAGATGGACTGTCTGCTAGATGACTGGAATTGGGGAGGGAATGGGAAACGGCTGGATGGAGGAAAGGGTGAACGGACCGAATTTTCTCTTGTCAAGGACTCTGGAATGGATCGGCAGTAAGCCGTGGCTGAATCTAGCTGCTTGTATCAAATTCAAAACCCGGGTTCTCGCTTGCAGACCGACACCTTCATTCCCCCAGAACAGGGTCCAGCACATCTCCCCGACCTGTGCAATAAGCTCTGCTACTACAGGACGCTTCCTCTCCCTTCCCTGTGGCGACCTTCACGTACTACACCTCACCTTCACACCGGGCCTCGACCGCGCTTGGCTCCCAAATGGTGGAGTAA
This sequence comes from Neoniphon sammara, assembly GCA_900302535.1. Lineage (NCBI taxonomy): Eukaryota > Metazoa > Chordata > Actinopteri > Holocentriformes > Holocentridae > Neoniphon > Neoniphon sammara. The sequence goes on along the minus strand of OMKZ01035810.1, from coordinate 23,170 downwards.
CCTTCCCAGCAGAGTCAGGACGGTGAAGCTACTTCCTGTTTTCTGATAACTCTGAGTTTCCCCTTCTCTCCAAATGCCTTGTTTATAAAAAAAAAAAAATCTACCTTACTTCCTTAACTATTTTTTGTGCTTAGTATCTCTGTGGTAACTCTTGAACTCTGTGGAATAATGATGATTGGACAAGCTAAATGCCTAAAATGTGACTTTACATGTAATTAAATGTACTGTAAATAGTATAATTTTAAGATTTTATCCCAAGTATTATCTATTAGATCTGGTTTAGTACAGAATGACGTAATAACCAAATAACAATAACTGATTTTTCCATGTTGACAGATAATTCAAAGTAGGCCCCTAGTCACATCTCTAATGTTTCATTTTTAGCTTGGATATACACATATTATACAAACAATCTAAATCCAACTCAAACCCTGCTTTTACGCTGTGTGACTAATAAAAACATATTGAGGTCAATGCAAACACACTCATCCTGTAAAGTTTCACTGGATGAAACTTTGAGGATGGAGGGAACGCCGAAGGGTGACAACAAGTGCAGAGAGACAGGAGTAAAAGGTAAAAGGAGATAAAGAGGGAAGTGAGAGGGGAACAGTTAACAGGGTAAAATCTGCAGCGCACCTCAGGTGGTCAGCAAAGTTACTGGACAAATTTTCCAACTGGACAGCAGGGATCATTAGCAGAAGGGGTTTTTGGTAACAGATTTTCCTTTGACTGCTTTTCAACTGCCACTGTCTGTTTACTCAATATGTTTCGGTGCATAACAATAATGATGTGACCATTTTCTCTTCCACACAAATTTCCTCTTCTGTTTACTTAAAAATCATCACTTGTTCAAAAAGTTAAAGATCCATTATTCCTTTAATAATGCTAATTACCATTTTCAAATGTAAAGGCATGGGACAGTGGTCATGTACCACATACTTTACAGAGCCAAAACACCATTATAGGCATTGTTGGTTATTTGAGCTTCAAAATCGAACATTCAGGGCTCTATGTTACTGTGTGTATGTGTGTGTGTGTGTGTGTGTGTGTGTGACATGGCCCTATAGTG